>JZKD02S0593381.1:0-22943 GCA_000966675.3 Picea glauca | reverse complement strand
GTCCCTTCCACCACCTCTCATTAGCCATCGTGGTCTCTTTTAGCACATCCCCCTCCCAACATCCATGCAACACATATTCATAACATAATTTACATTCATCGACCTTTGATAAAATGGTCCGTCAAATCAAACATTCACGTCTTTGAGTTTTCCATAGTTCTTGGCCAATATAGTTATTTTTACAGACTGGAGGAAACAGGGTGTTACATTGCTATACTGCAAAGGTTTAAAACATACAACAATCTTAATTAACTTGTTCTAAAAATATTTTTATTTAGTTATGTTAACATGTGCAGATGTAAAAGTTTAATTATTCTTGTTAACATCTACGATAACGTCCAAAGAAATGTCCTTAGCAATAACCCAAAAACAACTACATATACATCCTACTTAACCATTTCCAAAATGCTCTTTATATGATATTAACATATGCAATTACATCCATTAATATAATTCTATTTTAAATGAGTAATTACTCAAAATTAAATAATTAAATTATAATCCATTAACTTTTAACTCTGAACTATTGTCTTCTAAATGACTAATTCCAAATTTATTAACCCATCAATGCACTAACTCTTATAGCATAATCCAGATAATCGTTGACTATGAACCTGTAATACTTAATGCTTGCTAACTATTAACCCATAACACTTAACCCAATACCCACTAACCATTAACATTAAACCACTATGGCACTAACATAATAAGCCATAACTTATTAACCTCTAACCTTTGATACATCATCACACCACCCATAACCCACCAGACAAGGTTGAATGTCCAAGTATCAACAATAGGAGTTAATCCCAAGGAAGAGGCCCAATTAAACTCTCTTCTATTTGGAATAGAATGACCCTTCAGATTAATGGCCCAACAACATTTGATGAGATTTACTATATTAAATTTTCTTTTTAGTTTATTTTTCCAAAAGAAAATTTTCACTTGTATTATATATGTTTTTTTTTTTAAACCAAAAATATACAATTCATGCCCTTACAAAAAAGTTATAGGATGTTCCCTTCATAACAAACTGGTCCAATAAATATATCCTTACAATAGAAACTGAACCCAAATTTCATGGAAATAGAATTGCCTATCTATTCCTATCACGTCCAATCTAGCTAGGTGCCAAATGATCATAAACCTTCATACAAAAGAAGATACCAAAAAAGTATCAAGGACATGAAAAAATCATAACTAGAAGAGGGTGATACACTGAGGAGGACTCCCACGTCCATCTTTCCAATGTTGATATGTCAGAGTGACAATTAGTTTTGATAGTGCATTTTTTGACAGATAATCTGCCTCAACATTTGATTCTCTGTATATATGGGAAAAACGAATCTGAGTGAATGCATGAATGAGATCAATGATCCTATCTTTCCAGATTTCCAGTGTAATTACTTGAAGCTCGCCCTTTTTGTTTAACCAGTCGATAATGATCTTTGAGTCCCCCCTCAGATGAAGATCCCGTATATTATGACGAGTAGCCAACATAAGAGTGGCCTAGACTCCGAGAAGTTCTGCTTTGGTATTGGACCCAACTCCACAGTTGAAGGTCTAAGTAATCTTGGAGGTATCATTATGAATAATCAATCCACCAACCCCGCATTGAGGAATTGCATTTTGAGATGCTCCGTCAAACCAAGCATTATTTCCTTCCATCTGTAGAAAAGGTTGTATCAACCAAGGAGTAGGGGTCTTCTTTATCTTTTCATTTTTTAGCTCGCCCAAAATTATGAAGCAAACAATATTTAAGCAGACTGATGGATTTTCAAAAATCACCCTATTGCGAGTAAGCCAAAGAAACCAACAGACTAATGCTGGGAGATGAGGAAGAGTGAAATCCATCAATGCCCAATTCTCTAAACAATCATGTAAGGTTGTGCCCGTACACATCTTTTTGAGATTTAGAACTTGAGTAAGCTTGAGCCAAACCAATTTGGTAAAAGAGAATTCCAAAAAGATGTGGGAGATAGATTCAGAATTATTTCGACAAAGTGTGCACATATTGGGTCCCTCCTAGCCCCGATGAAGAAGAATATCCTAGGTCAGGATCTTATCATTTGCAACTAACCATATGAAAAAAATTTCTTTTAAGGGAAGAGTCTAGTGCCATAAGTTTCTTTTCCATCCTGTTCATCTTTGGGTCCAGATCGTGGAGGAAATGGCATTGTAAACATTCTTAACTGTCAAATTACCAGATCGGTCACCACTAATCCAGTGAAGTGTATCTTCCACTAAATTGAGATGAATCCCTGCTCCAAGTAGGGCCGAGCAGTAGGACTGCCATTCCAGAGCTAGTTCACCCGAGAGACCCAAATCATAGCTAGATTTCCATTTTTTGAATAAAACCCCGCGATCAGAGGTGTTCCGGGCTTGGAAAAGATAGAAAACTTGTTTATCTCGAAGATAATTAAGAAGACCAGGTGAAAGAAAAGACATGTACCCAAGGCCCAGAATAGCGTCCCTACCAATATGTATAGAATGTCCCGTTCCTGGTTTCTAGTAGAGCCAATGATGAATAAAAGGAATATTCTTTAGGAGAGATCTCTAGATCAGAGAGGCACTAGTGTGGCAAGTGTCAGAAAGTCTGAGCCAACTTGCGAGAGATAGAGGAGTGATATATTTCCCATATATAATACGATGCCAAATACCATCCTGAGTCAACACTCGCCAAATTGATTTTGTCACCAATGCTTGTTTGAAAGAAAAAGATTGCGAAGTCCCCAACCATCTACCTCTTTTGTATTAGCGATAAGATCCCATTGACAAAGATGAAGAGATTGCTTAGAATTACCGCTTGTCCAAAGAAAAGAGTACATAGATTGTCTAATATTATTCAAAATAGACCGAGGAATGGTATCAAGAGCCATCCAATAGACTTCCTGACATTCCGGTACCGATTTGATAAGTATGAATCTTCTTCCCAGAGTGATCCAGTGATTGCACCCGTGTGCAATTCATTTTTCAAATTTTATAAGAAACCAGTGCCAATCAATCAATTTATAACAATTCGGCTTAAGGAAGTAACCTAGATATCTCATACCAAGCGAGATCTCATGAAAGTTGAACAGAAAGATGATCTTAATAATCTCAATTTCTGCTGCCAGTAATCCAGAATAGTGAAATGTGGATTTTGACTCATTTATCTGTAGTCCTGAAGCCCGACAAAAGAAGTTTAAAATCGATTTGATTTCCCTCCATTCTCTAGGATCCTCTTTGGTTTCTATGATAATATCATCAACAAATAATAAGTGCATAATTTTAACCAGTCTTGATACTTTTATACCAGTAATATTCCCCTCGCGCTGAATCAACTTGAGGAGAATACTTAATCCTTTCATAGCCAAAATAAATAAGAGGGGGGAAAGAGGACATCCCTGTCACATAACTCTTTCATTCAGGAAAGGTGTGGCTTCTCCATTAACCAAGACAACAAAATTCACACTAGACATGTAGCCCATGATCCAATTTGTGAAAGGGAGCCCAAAACCATATTGTAGCAATATCAACCTAAGATAGTCCCATTTGATACAATCGAAAGATTTTTTAAGGTCTAGCTTTAAGATCATAGCTTGTAGTTATTTTTGTTTTATGTTGTGTAACGTATCCTATGATGATCCAATAACATCCATTATCTGACATCCTTTGATGAAGCCCAAATGCTCCCCCGAGATAAGGCGTGACATGAACAGTTTGATCCTGTCGACCATAAGTTTTGTAATAAGCTTGTAGCGTAGGTTACACAAAGAAATAGGCCTAAAATTGTTGAAAGAGTTTGGATTATTTGATTTAGGAATCAGAGTCAGAAAAGTGGAGTTTAAGGCCCGATAAATCGTTCCTCTGAGTCTAGAATTTTCTACCAGTTCCCAAAGGTTGTCACTGATCAGATCGAAAAAATGTAGATATAATTCGACTGTCCAGCCATCCGGGCCGAAAATTTTATCCTTTTTAAAATTATTGAGAACCTTCCAAATATCTTCTTTTGTGCAAGTGACGAAAATAAGTTCTGCCTCACGTTCACAGATGATCTTAGGAAAGAGTCTAGTAATAGATGCTTGATCAGTAATGTTTGTAAGACCTTGATCATGATAGGTACTTTTGTAATGATTGAAATCCACATCTAGAAGATTGTTCTGTCCAGTGATAGGACCATCTCCATCCGATTGTAATTCCCAAATATGCTTATGATTCCTCTTGTGACTAGCAAAATTGTGAAAAAAATTGTTATTGTTGTCTCCACAGTTGATCCAAATGGATCTTATTTTTTGACGCCAATGTGCTTCCTCGATCAATAGAAGATTGTTCTATTCTGTCTCAAGGTGTTTAATATGTTGTTCCAGAATTGTAGGATCATGTCCCTTTCTCACAGATTTTTCTGAGATCAAAACTTGTATGTTGTGTTCAAGCTGCGATAATCGCTCCAATGTCTTTGATAGCTGTAGGCGGGCCCAAATTTTAACTTTTGATTTTAAATCCTTTAATTTACATACAATACGTCTCTGAACATATGACTCATTTTTATAGTTTTGATCAGACCAAACATCTGAGACCAGGCGCTCAAAATCAGGGCTACCCAACCAAATAGGATTAAACTTAAAAGGATAAGATGAGCGATGTGAGTAAGAGTCCAATTGTAGAATACTGGGGGCAGGATCCGAGATGTAAAGATACGCGAACCAAGTTCTATATCTGTCAGAATGATGTAGAAGAGTATCTGATAAAAAGAAGCAGTCCAGATGCTTTGAAATGCTCGCTGAACCAGACCTACCATTTCTCCAAGTGGGAACCACCTCTGTTGGTAATAAATCGAACAAATTATTTTGGTGGAAAATATCAATGAACTGCGAAGTTGTTGCATCTGTAGAGGCTATGGATACCCAAATATTAGAAGACGATAAGGTAAAATTGAAGTCCCCTGCAAGAATGAGATTAGGTTTCGCTAGAAGGCCTGTAGCCGATACCTTTGACCAAAAAGAAATCTTATCAAAACATGGCCCATAAACATTAAGGAGGTTGACCTATTTCTTGTTGGAACAACAGGTGCCTACCAATAAAATTCCACCACAACATAAGAAAGGATTTAGATAAAAAAATACAGGGTTCCATGCCACAAACAACTCACCCGATTTTCCCACAGAATTTACTGCACTAACAAACTAGTGTGGCTTTAGTCCGCTGATAAAGGCATGGGAACGCTGTTCATCCACTAAGGTTTCTTGTAGAAAAATGATACTTGGATGGATGTTATCAATCAGTCTCCAAAGAGAGGCATTTTTGAGGGTGCCTCTAACCCCACAAATATTCAGGGATAAGAGTATCATGGACATGACCTGGCTAGGGATTTGATGTCTCTAGGCACCCCAAGGTCACTCAAATCAGCATGAGAATCAGTGGTAAGAGTAGAAGAATATCATGCTTTCCTCCAAGCACTGTGAGTTTGTATAGGTGAGGTTTCAAGTCCTAACCTCGAGACCAGGATAAATCCTTTTTAGTACAGTCTGTAGAAAAGTCACAACGAGAAGTAGTAGGTAAATATTGACAGTTGATAATGGGATATTTTCCAAGGTAAATTGGTAGAGGAACCATATGTACCAACTCCACTGTATATGGAATTAAATGTGTTGTCCCAATATTGTCAACACCCTGAGCTGGGGAGGAGGAAAAAAGTGAAGCAGTCCCAACTGGACTAGTGTTAATCAAATACAGAGGAACAATAGGAAGGTTAACTAGTTCAGAGGGAAGGTTCGAAGTAGATTCAGTGAGGTCCCCACCAATGACTTGATATGGGGGATGAGGTGGATTTTCAATAATCGATAGAAACGAGGGAGTAGGAGAACAAGTCTTAAAAGGCTCAACAACTGCAGAGGGTAAGGTAACAAGCAAGAAACTCAAAGAGGACATAATGATTTGTTGGGGTCCCAATCCCACAATAACAATAGTATCTAAGTGGTGTCTTTCCCAAGAAGTGAGTGTAAAATAAAGAGTAGGGCACAACTGTTGAAGCTTACCAGTGAGCGTGGAAGAAGGACTAGGCTATAGTTTAGTAGTATCCATCAGGTCTTTGGTCCCCACATCGAAAGTGTCTTCAGATCTCGAAAGATAGGAGTCCACCACTGGAGAGTCATCCCTAGGAAGCTTGTGAAGGTATGATCCCTTAGATTCCTCCTCTTCAGGGGCTCCTGTATAGTCGCGCCAAAGGTGACCAATTTGGTGACTTGAAGAGCAGTGGAAAGGAATACCAAGGTACTCCAAACACTATGTCACCGAGCATCCACACCAGTAAATTTCCAAGACATCCGGTGGACTGGCATGAATATCCATCTCAACCACAATCCTCGCCAATTTCCTGTTGGAACTCTGTAAGAATTTTGAATCAAGACAAATGAATCACCCAAGTTCATTTTCAATGGCCTCAAGTGCCTTCGTTTTCCAATATTTTAAGGGGAGACCAGGCAAAAGAACCCAACTGTGTCGAAACCGGAAGGAGTTCGTTGACCGGTCAAATGATACATGCTACCTTTTAAGCATGATACTACCACCACCCATGGTCTAGAAGGTATCAAGTATGATTTGGGAGTCCTTTGGGGTGTTGAAGATGAATTCAAACCAGCCAAATGATAGGGTAATAAGCTCCGACACGTAACCTAGAATAGCTAACCAGTTGTCTAAAATCCAGTTCGATAGGGAGTCAATGATAAGGGAGCGATAGATAAACCTGCCAACAAGTCCACAGAGGGAGAGTTAGACACTTTCCTCTAAGCCAACATCTGAGCCCATGATTAGATGACGTTTTCTCTTGTTAGGCTTCCACAATCTTTTGGTACCCGGTGGTTTGGGTAACCACATCTACGAAAAATGAGTTTCCCCTTGCGGTCCTTTGTATGGTCGTTTATCAACACGCCTGAGGTAAGAGACCAGTACAGGTAACAGAGGAGATGACAGATAAGTTGTAGAGATGGGCGGACAGGGAGAAACAAAATGCGAAGGTGCTAAGGGCTCTACCACCTTCATAATAGTGGTAGGGAGAGAAGACATAGGAACTAAGTCTGTGTCGAAGGGTGTGAAGAGACTGACACTCTTCCATAGGGCTTCGTCAGCTGCACTCATAAGTGTGATGACCTCAACCTCCATTGGAAGGTGTTGGAAGGTACCTCCAAAGGATGCCACCTCATCCAGATAGAAGAAGATGTTGGTTCCAAGGTGAAAACCCTATGTGAGAATTTAAGAAAAAACCAATACTGTGAAATCTGTAGGATAGTATTTAAGTGCTCCAGGCAGGTAGGAGTACATAGTGTGGCAGAGAATACTTAAGGAGGAAGATGCGTCAGTTCATGGAGCTAATGAGCACCAGGTGGAGGGTTCTAAACTGTTAATGTTAGCAACGAATGTGGATCCGACAACCATCGTAGGCACTCCATAACTATAATGAATAGAGGGTTCACCATTTGGAGTTCAGGGAGTAACTTCTCCATAAATGACGAGCTCCAGTTTCAAATAGGAACCCCACTACATTCATGTCGCCATTAAAGCCGAGCTCCAATAGTAAACCTCTTTTTAGTTTTTTGGAAGTAAATGAACAAGAAAACATGATGCTATCTATTAGTGTTTTGAATTAAGAAAATGTTGTCATTGATTATGGGAATTTTGAGGTAAAAAATGGGCCTCAAAACAAAAATTATAATATCAAAATCAACTTTAAAAGAACCAATATGATTCAAGATGATGATGTCAACCGCAACAGTAAATATTTTTGGAGTGAAAAGAAGAAAACTACTTTTTGTAATTGTATTTTTAACTTACCTGCTTATAGGTTTACTCAAATTTGAGGTGTAGGCATTCGTTGGATGTAGAATTAAATTTTGCATCCAATGAGTACCCACTTGTTGATGTTTGTATTTGTTAAGATACAAACAACAACCTCATGAGGATATGAMTCCTCCTGCATTTTTATAGAGGTGGTACTCCTCTTTGGCTGAAATGTTAGAAGATTTCTTTATATGATTTTATAGAAAGTCTCRAAAGATCTCCCAACAAATCTTGTATATACAAATGTACAACCCATATGTATAGTTATACAAATATAYATTGTAGGATTTAAAGAAAGAAAAGATGAAATGTGTCCACAAATATTTGTGTCCATAAGATTTTGGAGTCTCCTTTCAATAAACATTATGTCTTTCTAGTAAGATAAAATGAACCKRGAATTTKCTATGACTTTGCAAGATGAATGAAAAATGGGCAGGTCTTCAAAGAACTTTAAATGAGTATTTCATTCAAAACATAAAGTAATATGATAGGTTCAMTTTAAACATCTCATGCTCATAAACTCATAATTCAAGACAACATTAAAGTTACACCTTGAAGTAGTTCTTTGSAGAATAAATTTATAACAATATCCCAAATATGACTAGCATATTAATGTCAGAAACAAGAGGGCTAAAACAACTTCTAGAAATCTCAATGACAACTAATAAACTGAATTAAACTACAATTTCCTTTTACAATGAGGGATATTTCTCTTCTAGACCTGAAATATTACAATATGAATGAATATTTTAGAGAAATAATCACTCAGACCCAAATCTTCCTGTTTGTGTTACAATACACAAAAGATTTGATGGAAAGAAATAGAAAGAAGGACATGTAGGGAGAAAAGTTTTAGCAGGACAATTCATAGAATCTTGGAAAGATAGAGATTTTCTTCTTGCAGACTCTTCACCACTGTAGAAACTTTAACTACCAAACTCTTGATGTTCTCTCATTTCACCCCTTTTTTATGATGCTTTTTTCTTTTAAAATTTATTCCCAATGCTTTCTTGAAGTAGTTAGGGAAAACTTATTCTAGTAGTTAGGGTTTTCTCCCTTTTTAAATTAATGTTAAATGATCATAAATGAATTTTAAGCCATTGGAAATGTGTCTCCAAGTGAGAACCTTTTAATCCTTAAATAAAAGTTTATTAAATAAACTTTTACTTCCAAACTTGAAGTTGGTTGTATTGAAAAAAAATATTTTGTTTTAATTCTTTGAGCATGATAGTTGATCTTTTATCCATGAAGACCATTATAGGAGAAATATTCATCATCTCGTATTTCCAACGAGTCCACTTGAGTGGTATTTAGAGTTCTGTATCTTAAGTTATATCTCTGTGAAGTCGAGGTTTCAAACTGATTTCTCAGCAAGTCATGAAAACTTAGCTGACTGATATTTTAATTTTTGGAAGAATTATGACAAATTTCATCCCTTGAAACCTATTCCATCATCTTCTTCATTGAATTACCTTTCCAACGAGGTATAATTTAACCAAAAAAAACACCCAGAACTTGGGTTATAAGCTCTAGGAGATCGCTGCTCAACAACCGTCGATCTTGCTTGTGGATCAATCTTGACCGTTGATTTAATTTCTCCCTTTTTAATCCCACATGCATTGTGGTGGTTGAAACATTGGTGTTTATAATGAAAAGTCCTTTCTTATTATTCATGAGAAGTAAATTAACTTATGAAATTCATGCCTTATCTTAGCTCTCAGTGTCTTGGAAAAATTCATATCCCAGTAATATTTTGGTCACCCAGTCACTGACCAATTATCACCTAGTCAACCTATAGGTTCCTGACACATCACATCCAATCACCATATAGTATATTTCCACGTGTCACTTGGATATATTCCCAAAAAAATTAGGACAAGAGGAGCTCGCAGGGTTACATGAATACAAAGGTAAGTAAGAGTCTTAGAAATCACCACAGACCCACGGTAAGATTTAGTAAAAATGAGTTGTGAAAAAATTCTAAGTTTTGATAGGTAAGAGATAGTAAAAATAGTTGTAAAGATTCTAAGTGTTGAGAATCAGTTAGACGGAGAGGCTATGGAAAAAAAAATTAAAGAAAATGGGAATATGAATGTGAACATGAAAATGGATAAGTATGGAATATGAAGTATGGAGTGTAGAGTGGAAGAGGAAAAATGGTTAAGGATGGAGAAGAATGGTTAAGGATGGAGAAGAGGGAAAAATGGTTAAGTAATGAGAGTAGTAAGAAACGTAGTAAGGAAGGAGATAGAGAAGGGAAAATGAGACTACGTATGAGAGGGAGAAGTGAAAATGAGACTAATATGAGAGGGATGGATAAGGAAATAAGAGAGTAATGAGAAAAATGGAAATAAGAGAGTAATGGGAAAAATGGATAAGTATTAAATGAGAAAAGAAGTGAAGGGATGAGAGAGTATGAGAGAGGAAAATGGTTAAGTGTGTAGATGGAGAGGAAAATAGGCCTTATTAACTAATGTCAACCTTCATACTATTAGATCCTCTTCTATTTGTTTTTGTGATTCATGAGAATTCCTCCCCTAGTAGCTTGTATCTTCTTCGATTTCATATATTTCAGATTTACTTAATATCCTTATTTGGTGATCTTCATTGCATATAATGTTTTGAATTTTTTCGATGAAATCAAACTTATCCCGTGTCTTCCCTTGTTGTTCTTTCTGAATTAGGTTATCCTTGAACAAAGTAGATAATTGTAATCTTAATTCCTATAGTTTGAAGGATTTGGAGTAAAAGTTTCTTTTTGTATATGTATTTACTTGATCCTCTTCTAAAATTATATGTATTTAATTGATCCTCTTATATGTATTTACAAAGTATCTTTTTGTATATATATTGGCAGAATCGATAATGGGTGTTCTCATACTCGCGTGACATGGGGTCATTTCCTGTCTGCTACCTCTATAACCTCCAGGTGCGTCCACATAGCTTGCAAACATGGGGCACGAGTAAATCGAGGTGAGAATCAAACTTGAGACCTCCTTTACATATTTCCTTCCATTTACAGGGCACTTTCCAGTCGGTCTACAACCCTGCGGGCCACAAAAATAGATGTTAAACCCCTTGCTATCTTATAATAATTTACTTGATTTTCTAGCAAATCAATTTTTCTTTCTATATTTTGAATGTTAGTTGTTTATGATCTAGACTTATCAATTGTAACATGAGATATATCTAGGCCAATAGAAAGTAGATTAGTTAACTAACCTATTAAACCCCTAACTACTAACCAATGAACTAAACCACTAACCATTAACCCACTTGCCACTAACACACTATCCTCTATCCTCCCAACTCAGTAACCCACAAAATGCTAATTCACAACCCACTAATTCATTAACCCCTAACCCATTAATCAACTAATCCATTTCATAATAACCTATTAGCCCGTAACTTATTATCCCGTAGTCATTAACATTTAAACCACTCAACCTTAACCCACTAACGTATTAACCACTAACCCGTAACCATTAGTCACTAAACCCTAACCACTAGAATATTAACCAAGTAAGCCCTAAGCCATAATTGTTTACCATTAACCAACAACCCACTAACCCTCCAACTTGTTAAACACTAACCCTGTTAGGGACCTAACCTCCCTAACCCCTCACGTAGGTAGAATAATATATTTCCATGTAATAAAGGCCGTCATTAGTTAATAAGGCCTATTTAATAAATGTGAACAAGTCAATGTAGGAAGACCTAATAGAAGCTTCCTCTTCTAGAAGGATCTTCCTCTAGAATGTTCTTTAGAAGATAGAATTAGTATAAACAAGAGTAGGAGGCATGTGAAGTCTTTGTCTTGAGAATTATTGTAATAGAGTTTTGTTCTGTTCAAGGTTTCCCCACGAAGAGGCAAGTGAACATTGCTTTCTTTGAATAAAGGCATCATTTTTGGGGTTGCTCTTCTCAATATTTTGTTGTTACATTGATATTTGCCAAATATTCTTGTTTCTACATATTGTATTACATATGGTACCTTACAAGTGTCATCCGATAACTTTCCTTGGTAGGAATTGTGGGTTAATTTTTTTTCAGGGTAGAGACGTGTTCCGACATCTTAAAACTATAGTGATTTGTCGTTCAACACATAAATCCATGATTGGGGAAGCATACACATAGGAAATATGAAAGGTTTTTAAGCTCACATTATTGGACACCCTTGTAACCCTTGTTGGTACCCCTTTGAGTGGTAGCGCATTAGACAACACCTRTATATTGACTGACCCAGGTATCCTGAAACTTGTTATAGATCAATCGATCGACCGCTTGAWTGCTATAGTGCCACYRTGAAAAACACWCGGGAAGMTACTCYCTAGAACAKGGGTAATCAGGTAATAYGACTAAGGTTATGGTCTAGCTTCCTTATTTGGTGCCTTGAGATATTGGGCCGAGTACTACTGTTCGAACCCACACATATATCRAATATATACAACACAGGCAAATCCCTTGTCTATAGGAACCTTGAAAAACCYWAACCCTTGGGACAAAAACAAAACAAACAATGAACATAAAAGATCTATTGTCGTGAAATATTGCCTCCTACATTATGGTTGTGAAATTACTACACATTTTTTCCTATTAATATATTGGGCATTTTGACACTGCAGTATAACTCTGAAACAAATATTCAGAATAGAGTATAACTCTGCAACAATAAAAAAAAAACTTTGCAGGAGTAAAAAAATAAATAAAAATTACGGGGCATACCTACATTTTTATTTGATACATATACTATTGGACTCCTCTTTTCGTCCTAATCGTAGTGATGCCTATCAATTTTAAGATATTTTTTTTTTCGGTGGTCCCAACCCCCTTCATGACACCCTTATTTGGAACCTATCCCATTGGATTCTCTTTCTCACATTGATCGTAGTGGTATCTATCACTTGTAATCCTTTTTGTTCCCATGGAACCGCCCACCCTTTTCATATACCCTTATTTCCCACCTCTTCCTGTGTTTCCCCTTCACCATGGCCAACACCCACAACCATGAACTTGAAAACCACATCGATACCCACACAGATGCCAAAATGGACTACATAAAAGATGAAATGAAGAAGGACATCAATTCCCACCTTTCCAGACATCTTGATTCCCACCTTGATTACAAAGTGTACTCCTTTACTGCCAAGGCCCTGGAAAAAAATGTCGTTTTCTGGAGTCCATACCTCATCTGAACAATCTTCTAACTTGAAAGGTACAACTTCCTCCGATTCCAATCCTTTTTAGTCCAACCCCTTTCATCATGATCTACGTCTTCCACGAGTGGAGGTGAAAAAAATTGATGGCTCAGATCCCACTGGTTGGGTCACTCAAATGGAACATTACTTCTCATTGCATGGCATCATTGATGAATTGGCCAAACTTCATTACAGTGTCCTCTACCTATATCATGAAATTTGGTAATGGTGGCAATGGTGTAGAAGATAATGCCAAGCATATGTTGTTTGGACACAGTTTGTGGCCAAAATTAATGAACTCTTTGATACCTACACACACTCCCTATAATACCCCTATTTCCCCCAGTTTGTAAATATGACTATAACTGGACAAGAGACTATGAAAGAATAAACATGTGTGAATTTTTGATTTGATGAACCTTTGTATAAAATGGTCAATATATGAATTTTCTGTTATTAATAGAAAATGGATATGTGTTACAGAACTACTGAAAGGGTGGAGTTTGCCAAGATAGAACATGGATGCTATGAGAGATATGGTGAGGGAAACCAAGAACGGTTGAGATGACCCTCACCAAACCAATACTTACTGGATGTAATAGCTCAACAGTCCTCTAACCCAGAAATGAATTACCAGTCAGGCTGGTAGTTGGAAGGCCTCCTCAAGAGTTAATGAGGAGATGGGGCAGGGTACCCATCTGTAAGGCTTCCAGGGCTGACCATGAGTTGGGAATTCAAACCCATGAAACCTTGCTGAGGAGGGAAATAAATGAAGTAATTGGGCGAATAAAGGAAGATCTGCAAGGAAGAAGAGTGGAGGAAACAATCTTCAGAAGAGAAGAGAGTGTTTTTAAACTTTGGAGTTCAGAGGAAAACTGAGAAGCAAGCTCGTTTTGGCTGTAAGAATCCATGGGAAGGGTTTTTCTACAAGCTGATAAATGAAGTTGGAGAGTGACTGTGGAAGTGACCGTGTAGACATCCTTGCTTGGTCTAGAGAAAAATGGTTGTCAAGATCCCGTGGGTGGAGGGGAGTAACCTACGTCCCTGACTATCATTGAGAAAGAAGAAAGAGTCTCTCTCATAGCATCATGATCTAGCTCGGGGGTGGACAACGGTAAATCCGTCCAGAGTGGCTGTGCTTATGGTTGGGTGGAAACAAGCACCCCTTTCAACATTAACTTCACGTTTTCCAGTTCTAATAAGTATTTTCATACTCGGTGTAATAAAATGGATGAGATGATTGAATGTTTATGTTTAAGGTTAAGTTTTACAATGTTTGGACAATTAGTAGAAATGCTCATTTTCTTATGTAAACTGCTATATTTACATGGATTTTTATTTTCCTCAGTATAGCCGCTAGAGAGTTATGGGATGTGAGTCTGTAGGAGAGTCAGGGTAGGATTAACTGAAACGTCTAAGTCTTGCCAACCTTTTGAGTCTACCTTAGCAGGAATGTCAAGTTCAACTCTGTGGAAGAAGAGAATTTACTTCCGATCTTTACCCATGTGACCAAGGGCTCATACCCACGACCTTAATCAAATCGCATCTAAAATATGAGTGCAGTACCTGAAACTAGAGGTAGTTCCATATGACCCAGGGTTGGAAACCCCTCGCTAAGCCCGAAAGTAGTGAAGCTACTCTGGTTTCGAAACTTTGGGAATTCAAAGCTCTGGGATATATGAATTCATAGCCCTCGAAAATAGCTGAAGGCTAGAGTTGCGAATTGATGAGGGCCATGGACCTAAGAATGCATTGGGGATCTCTCTCATCCGTCAAATCAAACCTAGTGAGGGGGTAGCACCATTTACTTCGGTGAAGTTCCACTTCGAGTGAATAGGGGTAGTCTATGCTAAAACTCCCAAATGCCAGAGTCATGAAATTAATCCGGGCTATTGAGAGTAGAGGGACGCATGTCCACAAATCAATGACTATCTGAAAGTTCAGTTTTTCGATAGTATCAAAGTGAAGACACAAGGACACGTGAGTTTCCCTTAAGCTTTTCAATCCAGAGTAAATCCTGGCCATGAACGCTAGGTATATGTGGCGATATATCTGGCATGGTTCGGAGTTCGAAGCTCTGGGAGGAAGTTGTAAGTTACATGCCAAACTCCTGAATGTCGAATTTACGAAGTGACGTGGATCGTCAATTCTCAGATCCTTTGTGACTCTTCTCAATTATCAATCTAAGGACTCCTTTAAGAACCCCTCTTAATTTCCCAACCAACCAAGACACGTTGTGGAGTGACACGTGGCCCCTTCTTGTCTCCTATAAAATGTCATATGTTGGAACAAAGCCATTATATGAGGGGCTATGTGGCAGGAGATCCAATAATTTGGAGACTTGGTACTCTAGAGGAACTTGGCCAAGAGTCTTCAAAGTGTGAAGACTCCCAAATTCACAAATGACGAAGTAAAATCTCAACTGTTAATAGGTAGAGGACACGTGGTGCCATATCTGATAGTCTGAAGACTTGGCCCTTTGGGAGATTCAAGATGTGGTGAGGTAATAAGCTCTGAATTCAGAGTTGTGAAGCAACGAGAGTCATGGATCTATGGATTTACATGGAAAGATATTGACCGTGATATCTGAAGGACGTTATAAGGCTGTATGTCTAGGGTTGATGTGGCTCACTGATGTCATCCAGGGTGAGGTGGATCCACAAATAAGGTGCCACATGTCACTTGGATATGGACAATTTGCAGACCCCTTATGCATATTAGAGTGTGATATGTGTCACCCCTTAATGAGGACACATGTCACCCCTAGCCCTCATCGCATGTCACCCCTGGCCAATGTGGTTGGTGATGTGACCAAGACTTTGAGAGTCTGAGACTTTAGGAGTTCGGAGGATTTGGGGTGTAGCATCGTAGAGGGACCAAAATTCTTGAAGGCCAGAGACACATGGAAATTTTATGGGACTTTGGGAGTTTGGGAATCTAGGAGGTCTCGTGCATAAGAAAGAAAGGGGCACTTAGCACCGAATGATGAATTATCCTTAATCATATGCCTTAATGAGGAAGAATATCGGTCGCCAGATTTAATGGGGGATGGATCTCCGACATAGATACATGAGTGTTGGGAGCTATAGGACATCGGGGAATTCTGGATGATTTTTATGAGATGGACCCACGTGGATTCCACATGGCCCTTGAGTAATAACGCCTGAAGAGATTCGAGAGGCAATAACTTGCAAACCAGAACCCAAATTTCAGTGTGGTGGCTACTGTTAGAAAGCTCGTGGCGAGCAATAGCTAATGGATATATTAGAATTAGGATTTGAGGTATTTAGGAGAAACAAAATTATGATGCCCCACTCCTTAAAAGAGTATTTAGGGGTTGGGTGTGTTACAAATTGGTATCAGAAGATGGAAAAAAAACTTGGCATGCTTGGGCTCATGCACGAGTCGTATAAAAATATTATTAGATAACTTTATGGGGTAACACCCTACCTTACCCCCTTCTATAAGAAACTTGTTTGAACTTCTACTGAAGAGAGGAACAAAACCTTCTATTGTTGATAGATTTTTTGGAAATCTGCATTGTATGTTGCTAATATTTCCAAATAAAGAAGATGAATTCACTTTGCAATGATATGTGTTGTTTATGAATTGGTATATTAGTAACTAACAAAAAATGTTTTATCAGCACTCAAACAATCAGTGAACAATAGGAAAAATTCAGCGTAAGAGATGGTGACACACCATGAGTTGGGGGAGAGCTCCCACAATAGAGAGGAAGAATTTGATGAAAGGAGAGAAGTGGAAACCCCTCTAGATTTGGATGGAACTATAAGAAGCCTCATGGAATAATTACAAAGTTGTAAGGCTGACAATGAAAGGCCGATAAAGGAGAAGGAAAATAAGACTGAAATTAATGCAGTCCTACTACAAAGTCTATCATATATACAAAGGAAACTGCAACATGGTCCAACTGCCAGTCATGAGGACACACATCATACTAAGAAAAATCCAATTCCACGTAAGATACAAAACCATGGTCTGGAAAGTGGTCACACCAGAATGATCACCTCAAGGAAGGCCCAACATGGAGCCAAGAGACACTCACTATAATATTCCTTTGAGAACACTACAACTCCAAGGATTCTTCTAATGGAAAAACTAGTTCCCATTCCCAAATGAGAAGAAAGAAGAAGAAAAATTCCAAGAGTCATGACTTGAAGAGTTCAAGAAAGCCAAACCACCCAACTTCGATGGAGAGAATAAGAAGGGGGAAGAAGCAGAAGTTTGGATACTCTGCTTGAAGAAGTACTTCAGAGTCCATGACTACTCTGAAAACGTAAAGGCTTGACTATCCATTTTCAAATTGAATGGGAAAGATTCCATTTGGTGGGAGGACCTTAGGAATGTGAAAGGAATCCATGAGAAGGACTTGTCATGGAAATAATTTGAGAAATACTTCAAGAAGAAGTATCTATAAAAAAATTACTTTGATGGGAAGACCAAGGAGTTCTATGAACTCAAGCTAGGACAACTCACCATAGATGAATATATCAACAAATTTATCAATATGATGAGGTATGTGCCCTACATAAAGGATGAAAAAGTAAAGATGAAATGATTTATTAGTGGATTAGCTCAGTCCTACTTGGACAAGATTGAGTTTGATGAGCCAAATACTTTAGAAGATACTATTCGAAAGGAAAGGTATTGCTATGAGAAATTCAAGAATAAGACATAACCCCATGAAGAATGGAAGAAGAAAAACAATTCAGGATTCAAGAAGAAGGGGTTTAAATCCTCGATATTTAAGAACCACGGGAAGAGATTCAGGATCAGCCTTCCTACCAGAAGTGTGTATCAACAAAATTTTCCATCCTAGAGTGGAAATAATCCATTCATAGAAGTTCCAAGTAATACTGATAACACAAAGAGAGAACCCTTGAAATGTTGGGGTTGCAGAGAAGAATATCTTTTGAGGGACTATCTGCATGAGAAAAAAAACAATATGAGGGTCTATAATGCCCAAGAGGCTACCATTGTCAATGATGTGGCTAGGAGCATACCACAAATTTATGCAGCTTCAGTGGTGGAGATGGAAGGTACGATTTCCAACCATCCTGTTTCCATTTTAATTGACCTTGGTTCTAATTTGAGTTATGTTTCCCCTCAAACTGTTGATAAATGTAAATTGTAACAAGTTAAACATGTTAAATCATGTCTGGTACAACTAGCCATTGAAACCAAAAGAAAAGTAACAGAGGTCATGCCAACATGCCAATTTGTTATAAGTGGATTTCCCACCCAAGCGAACCTAAACATACTTCCTTTAGGATCTTATGACATGTTGATTGGCATGGAATGGTTGGCTTCCCATAAAAAAAAGTTGGAATGCTACAGTAAAACTTTGGAGTTTGAAGATGAAGGAGGAAGGGTAACCCTAAAAGGGATTCAAAATCTTGTCTCAGTGAGACAAATATCAACCCTCCAAGTGAAGAAGTATTTCAGAAAGGGATGTCCCTTGCATGCAATACAAGTGATGAAATCTGTTGAGAACAAAAAACCCATCCTAGAGGACCATTCCATATTAAGAGAATATAAATATGTATTCCCATAAGAGGTGCCAGGTCTACCTCCAAGAAGGGATATTGAATTTTCAATAGAACTTGTACCAGGAGTGACACCAATGTCTAGAAAACCCTATAGAATGAGTACACCAGAGCTAGTTGATCTCAAACTACAACTAAATGAGATGCGGGACAAAGGCTACATTTGGCCTAGTGTGTCTCCATGGGGAGCACAAACCCTGTTTGTGAAAAAGAAGGATGTCACACTCAGATTGTGAATAGATTATAGACAACTCAATAAGATGACCATCAAGAATAAGTATCCCTTACCAAGGATCGATGACTTGTTTGACCAATTAAGGGGTGCTACAATATTCTCCAATATTGACTTGAGGTCTGGATACCATCAGGTACGAATTAAGGATGAAGACATCCACAAGACAACCTTTAAGACAAGATATGGTCACTATGAATTTGTGGTGGTGCCACTTGGGATTACCAATGCACCAACCACTTTTATGTGCTTAATGAATAATGTACTCATAAAGTTCTTGGATAGGTTTGTGTTGGTTTTCATTGATGATATCCTAATCTATTCCAAGAATAGGAAAGAGCATGAAGAACATCTCAAGCTATTACTTCAAGTGCTAAGAGAACATCAACTCTATGTTGACCTTAGTAAGTGTGACTTTTTCCATAAACAAGTCCATTACTTAGGCCATGTTATTTCTGAGGAAGGAGTGGCAGTTGATCATGACAAGATTAAAGCCATTATGGATTGCAGAGATGATTTTAAGGATGGAAATTTATTTTAAAATGTAGAAACCTTGGCGAATCTTACTAATCCTTCATGTGCCAACTATAAATGTTTGGTGATATTTTCATAAAAATATTCAAATTTCTAAGGATTTTGTATATTTTTTATAAAATTTTGGGGATTTTTAAGGTAAAATAATTTTATCCTATAGAATTTGGGTGAATCATTTTTAAAATAGCGAATCTTGTTTTTGGAAAAACCACAAAAAATTATCCCATGAGCAAAATTTAGCCCCTAAAATCATCCATGGATTGGCCTACCCGAAAGGATGTATCTGATATCAGATCCTTTACGGGCCTAGAAGGATACTATAGGAGGTTCATAAAGGGATTCTCCAAGATTGGTTTCCCAATTACCTCCCTTCAGAATAAGGGGGTTAAATTCATTTGGACATCAGAATGTGAAGAAATATTTCAAGAGCTGAAATACCTTCTAATTAATGTGCATATGTTGAAGATTGCATACCCAAACAAGGACTTCCTTGTGTGTATATATTCTTGGAAGGCAGGTCTCAGAGGAGTCCTTATGCAAGAAGGACATGTGATTTTCTATGAATCAAAAAAATTGAAAGAACATGAAGTCAATTATGTGACCCATGATGTGGAATTGGATGCCATAGTACACACTTTAAAAATGTGGAGGCATTACCTCTTAGGTAGAATATTTGTGCTTATGACATACCATAGTGGGTTGAGATATTTGTTTGACCAACAAAATCTCAATGTTAGACAAGCTAGGTGGATGGCTCTCCTTAGTGAGTTTGATTTTGAAATAAAACATATAAAAGGAGAGGATAATAGGGTGGTTGATGCCCTTAGTAGAAGTATGAAAGTGGTTCACTTGGTAGTTGTAAGAACCTGTGAATCAAACATCAAAGAGAGAGTTAAAAGTGCACAAGAAATAGATGCATTTTTCAAGACCGTGACACCATACCTAAAGAAATAACCCATAGGGATGAAGTACGAAGGCTATTATATGTTTAATGATGGGTTGCTAACTTAAAAGGGCATATTGTATATTCCGAATTGTGACGACTTGAAGAGGTTCATAATGGATGAACTACACCAAAGACCATATACTAGTCATCCTGGTGATCAGAAATGATCACGACCACTAGGAAACTATTTTATTGGTCCGGACTGAAAAAGGACATAGTTGATTACTTAGCTAAGTGTCTATAATGTTAGAAAGTCAAGGTAGAGCACTGGTACCCAACAAGGCTGTTGCATCCCCTACCAATTCCTGAATGGAAATGGGAAACCATCTCCATGGATTTGATCATAGGATTACCAAAATCAACCAAACAGAATGACGCCATCATGGTAGTTGTGGAAAAACTGAGCAAGGCTGCTCACTTCATACCCATCAAGTCAAATTGAAAGGAAATAAATATTGCCATTATTTTCATGAAAGAGATATTCAGACTGCATGGTATGCCTAAGAAAATTTTATTTGACAGAGATACAAAATTTACTACAAACTTTTGGAAATATCTGTTTGTTGGTTTTGAAACAAAATTGCTTTTTAGTACAAACTATCACCCTCAAACTGATGGGAAGAAAAAGAGGGTAAACCAAGTGTTAGAAGACATGCTGAGGATGCATGTAGTGCATCAACCTAAGAAGTGGGAAGACTACCTACCATTGGTATAATTTTCCTACAACAATGGATATCAAGAGTCATTAAAAATGAGCCCTTTTGAATCCATCTATGGAAGCCAATGCAACATTCTAATCAGCTGGAACAACCCAGTAAACAGAGTTACAATTGGGCCAGATATGCTAAAGGAAATGGAACATCAAGTAATTCAGATCAGACAGAATATAAAAATAGCCCAGGATAGACATGAGAGCTTTGCAGATATGAAAATGACTCCTAGAGAGTTCAAAGTAGGGGATCATGTGTATCTCCAAGTTAGATCTAGGAAAATATATTTGAGGATGGGAGCTTGGGCCAAGATAGCACCTTGGTATTGTGGAACCTTTGAAGTTTTGGATAGAGTGGGACTGGTATCCTATAGGATAACACTTCCTCCCACAATGAAGGCACATGATGTTTTCTAGGTTTTGTTATTAAAGAAGTATGTACATGATTCTAATCATATTATTGAATGGTCTATGATTCAGGTGGAACTCGAGGGAGAATTCCTACCAGAACCTCAATGCATAATAGATAAGAAGGAAACCCCACTCAAGAACAAAACCATTGCACAAATCAAGGTGCAGTAGAAACACTTTAGTCCAGATGAGGCTACATGGGTAATGGAGGATGCAAATGAAACAAACATATCCATTTTTGTTTACTTTTGCACATATAAAGCACATCGACAGATAGAACATCGAGGATGATGTTCCTTTAAGGGGGAGGGGATTTTAATATCCCTATTTCCCCTAGTTTGTAAATATAACTATAAATGGCCAAGAGACTATGGAAAAATAAATATCTGTGAATGTTTGATTTGACGAACCTTTGTATAAAAGGGTCAATGTATGATTTTTTTGTTATTAATAGAAAATGGACATGTGTTGCACAACTGCTGAAAGGGGGGAGTTTTTAAAGATAGACCATGGATTCTATGAGAGAGATGATGAGGTAAATCAATAATGGTTGAGATGACCCTCACCAAACTGTACTTACTGGATGCAATAGCTCAACAGTCCTCTGAACCATAAATGAATTACCAGTTAGGATGGTAGTTGGAAGGCCTCCTCAATAATTAATGAGGAGATGAGGCATGGTACCCATCTATAAGGCTTCTAGGCCTAACCATGAGTTGGGGATTCAGACCCACGTAACCTTGCTAAGGAAGGCAATAGAGGAAGTAATTGGGGGAACATAGGTATATCTGCAAGGAAGAAGAGTGGATGAAACGATCCTCAAAAGAGAAGAGAGTGTTGTTCGACTTTGGAGTTGAGAGGAAAACTGAGAAGCAAGCTTGTTTTGGCTGTAAGAAGCCATGGGAAGGGTTTCACTACAAGCTGATAAACAAGGCTGATGAGTGACTGTGGAATTTCTCGCGTAGACCTCCTTGCTTGGTATAGAGAAAAATGGTTGTCAAGATCCTATGGGAGGAGGAGAGTAACCTCCATCCTTGAATGACATTGAATAAGAAGAAAGAGTCTCTCTTAGAGTGTCATATTCTATCTCGGGTTTTGCCAACGGTAAATCCATCTGGAGCAGCTGTGCCTATGGTTGGGTGGAAACATACACCCATTTCAGTAGTTGCTTCATGTTTTCCAGTTCTGATAAGTATTTTCATACTCGGTGTAATACAATGGATGCAATGATTGAATGTTTATGTTTATTGTTAAGTTTTACAATGTTTGAACAATTAGTAGAAATGCTCATTTTCTTCTGTAAACTGCTATATTTACATGGATTTCTATTTTCCTCAGTCTAGCCACTAGAGAGTTATGGGATGTGAGTCTGCAGGAGAGTTGGGGTAGGATTAACTTAAACATCTAAGTCTTGTCGACCTTTTGAGTCTACCTTAGCGAGAATGTCAAGTTCAACTCTATGGAAGAAGTGTGTTTCCTTCTGACCTTCGCTTGTGTGACCAAGGGATCATATCCACAGACTTAATCAAAT
>JZKD02S0593359.1:0-16039 GCA_000966675.3 Picea glauca | reverse complement strand
ATTTCAAAGGCCATTGGGTGAAACTTCTCTCCTTCTCCTTTAAACACTATCTAGTTAATATGTGTATGGAATAGTGATGTTACTCACGACCTTAATAATATTGACATTACCATATTCAGATGAAGTACCACTCCATGGAGGATATAAAGAGAATGAATTATTCCAAAACCAACAACTCCACCATTGTATAGGTCTAACACTTCAAATGTATCATCTCCCTTGAGTTGTCCTTTCTTCAATGAAAATTGTCAAAAAATAATATAGTATAGATATTAAAAGTAAGTCACTAGAATTATATTATAAAATTGTCTATTAGTCAAACAAAATTTAATGCACTCACCAAGTCAATATTTGGAATATCACAATTTGGTATTGATTTGACAACATGTTCAACATCAATGTTGTCATCTTTCATTTTTTTCCATGACAACACATGTTCCTTTCTAAGGGATAATATTGATCTACATATGCTCTCATAACTCATAATTCCAATATAATTAGAGAATGATATTAAAGATTCATATAACTATGATATAGACTACTAAAGCAACAAGTAATATATTTGTGACAAAATACTTAACCAAAAAATCAATCAACAACATATTATAACTAGTGTACCAATATGCCATGCTTTCTTAAACGTACAAAACCACATAATTTTCCATTAATGAGTATCATGTTCCACTACCAAGGATTAAACCTTGACTCGATATCATCATTATAAATCATCATAAGCTTCTTACTAGATTTATTAAAAGAGGTTGTCTCGATTAAGATTATTACTAGATTTATCAAATGACAATGTCTCAAATAAAGTAATCTTCCCTAAGATAATGACTATAACTATTCATCTAACTATATATGGCATTATAAGGACAAAACTAGCAATAAGAAACACTTAGTTTGTAAAATCCCCACTAGATTTTTTGTATTTTTACTTAACTTAGTAGTGTAGACATTTCATCAAACATTTTGATGACTAAGTCCCACTTCACTATTGAACTATTTAAGTGCATTTATGTTATTGTTGCAGTATTTTCAATGGTTTCCTGACTTATGCATTTCATCAAATAGTTTTCCTGTTGTGGTGTTTATATATGTATGTTGATGTAAAGTGTTTAACATACAGTAGGCATCATATTGAAACAATAATAATAATAAATGACAAGGACTTAAATAACAACAAGAGAAGGGAACCAAGCTGGTCATTTATTTAATACTAAAAAATCAAAACCGATACAACCATATACAACTCACAAAATTACTTGAAGTATTGGTTGGAAGATAGAGTTGGTGTTGGGGATGTAGCTACAATTGTAACCCCCACTAAATTGTTGCAAAATGGGTCCTTGATACCTAGAACTCGACTTCCATAAAACACTCAGGCTCCCTATTGATAAATCGACCCCTCTACAACAAGATTTATCCCAGCATGATTGTAACTCATCCCAGCAGGAATGATCCAGGTGGATATTGGTGGCCACCCACCTATTCCAACTAGCTCCTCCTGACAGTTTTTAGTTCATCACGTTCTTCTATAATTGTTTGTAATTGTGGTTTCTACACTTATGGGGATATATGAAGCCCTACACAGCTTCCAGGTGGAGATTGGTGGCCACCCACCTAATCCAATTGGATTATTTTGGAAGTTTTCATGTCAGTACATCTTTTTGTACTTCCAAGGTCGTTTTAGGGCCCTAAACAATGTTTTTTTTTTTTTTTTTCCATAGTCAAACTGTAAACAGAGTCAGATTTTGATAGAATAATGTGTATTTATCGAAAATACCTTTCCAACGGGATATCACGTGCCTAAAATAGAGATTGTATGCAAAATTTACGACCACGGGAAGTTGAGGTACCAACTTACCCATCGCGACCCACATAATTGTTGGCGTTTCATCTCCTAGGGTTAGGTTTTTGGATATCTAGGGTTTTGGAATTCACGAGTAATGTTAAAAATGCCTCTAGAGCCCCATTGTAATCATTCTTCTTAGACGAATGTGTGTAGCAACCACATCACTTCTCAGATATAGCTACCACCATTCGAGCAAGTTGGTTCAGTTCTACAGTTTTACTATTTTAGCCTATTTTATTTATTCAATAGAAGTTATTATTCACTGGATATCTGTTTTTGTTCTCTGTATCTATGTGTAGGGATAATTTGAAGGATGGAAATTTATTTTGAAATGTAGAAACCTTGGTGAATCTTACTAGTCCTTTATATGTCAACTATAAATGTTTGGCAATATTTTTGTTAAAATATTCAAATTTCTAAGCATTTTATATAGTTTTTATAAAATTTTGGCGATTTTGAAGGTAATATAATTTTGTCCTATAGAATTTGGGCGATTTTGAAGGTAATATAATTTTTTCCTATAGAATTTGGGCGATAATTTTTAGAATGGTGAATCTTTTTTGGGGAAAAACCATGGAAAATCAACCCATGGGAGAAATTTAGCCCTAAAATTTTCCTTGTCTCTATGTTATGGTATTCAATATGTTATTCATTTTGTTCCTCTCATAAATCTAGATTAGTGATATCAGAGCAGTCTAATCTTCATCTATTTTTCTTGTGCATGTACCCGACAAGATCTAGGTACAAGAGGTTGGGACTCGAACCATACAAGCCTTTGTAAGATCGATCGCGCCGAACCCGAACACAACTCATGGGGGATGAGAAGAAAGATGATGGAGTAGGAGATCCTTTTAAAATGTTTCTCAAGGAAGCCCTTGCTCGACAAAGGAACGAGATGATGGAAAACGTTTCACAGATCCTTCGGCGGCTGCCCACAGGAAACGCATCTTCATCAAGTGGCCACGCAACCCCCTTCAAGGTACAAGAAAATTTTGATATTCCATTATTTTAAGGACTTATAGATGTGGATGTTGTAGATAAATGGTTTAATCTTCTTTAAGGATATTTTTTGGTCCACAATTTTTCTGATAGGGAAAAGATTGCCTTTTCACTCCTCAAGGTCGTCCCCCATGCTAAGTATTGGTGGGATACGTACTATGAGAAAATGGTCACATAGGAATCTGAAATATTTGCGGTTTCCCCCACCTCGAATTCCTTCAGAGATTCCATTAAAGAACATTACTACCCAGTTGGAAGCTACGAGGACCAGTACACAATATGGACAACGCTGCGTCAAGAAAGGGACCAGACAGTACCATATTTCACCAATATTTTCCATACTATGTGAACCAAATTGGGTATCAAAGAATCTGAATGACATCTAGTTCTCAAATACCACGAATATCAACACAGATACATTCAAACAGAAATGGAGTTTCTAGACATCACATCATTAGGTGTGGCTTATAGATATGCTATCAAGATCGAGCAGAAATTTAAGTAGAAGAGGTGAGAGTTTGGATTTGCAAATTCCTCACAGTCGAAGCAGGGAAAAGGTGGTCCCAACCCACCAAACAAGGGATAAAGAAAAGATGGTCATTCTCAAGAAAACCATTCCAAGCCGCAACCTAAGAAGTGTAATGATAAGTCAAAGAAGAACATGCGAAAATGGTGTGAATACCATAAAATCCCTTGGTACAACACCAAAGAATGTCACTCCAAGAAGTCACTAGTGGCCGATCTGAAAGATTTCGATTCAAAGGAATATTCTAACTATGAATAAAATCGAGAAAGTGGGAAGTGGATCATCGATGTCGAACCCAATGCCACTGTCACTACCACCTAATTCCAACCAATCGAACTAGAAGAAAAAGAGGAAGGGGAATACCTCTTTTACTCACAGATGTGGGTAAAGGTGAGTTCGTTGCATTTCATTGTCGAAAGCGGCAGTCAGAAGAACCTTATTTCAGCAGAGGTCATCAAGCAACTAGACCTACTGATAACACCGCACCCGCAACCCTACACCATCAACTGGAATCACCAAGGATGAGATATTCGTGTTAGCTAACAATGTCGTCTTCCCTACAACATCAAGCCCTTCAAAGATGAGGTATTGTGTTATATTTCTCCTCTTGAATTTTGTGATGTTCTTTTAGGCCAGCCATATTTTTGGAAGTGACATGTTGTGTATGAGTCTAGACCCCACAGTGTTATTATTACTTTGGGTAGAAAATTGTACAGGATACCAAAGGTAGCGTCGCCTACCTCTATTTCTTTAATCTCTGCTAAGCAATGTAGTAAGGTCAATTCACAGACCAAGAATTTCATCTTCTTTGTGACCCATGCTCGTAGTAAGAAGAAGGTCACCACCACAATCGTGACCTCTACACAGAGGCTCTCTTTGTAGCAGAAGCAAGTGAAAAGGATCGTGGAAGATTACAAAGATATATTCTCCTCACCCACTGGGGTACCGACGCATTGCCAAGTCAAGCATCCAATTGATCTAAGCCCAGGTGCATCGCTGCCTAATGGACCAATCTATCATCGCTCATTGATGGAAAATGACAAAATCAAGTGCCATATCCAAGAGTTTCTTAAAAAGGGGCACATATGACCCAACTCCTCCTCTTGCGGAAGCCTGATTGTGTTGGTGCAGAAGAAAGATGGGGCTTGGCGACTCTGCATTGATTACAGAGCATTAAACAAAATCACAGTCAGGAACTGATACCTAATTCTTCGAATTGATGACCTTCTTGACCAGATCAAGGGGGGAAATTTCTTCAACAATATTGACCCAAATTCTAGCTACCACCAGGTTCCCATCGAACCAACTAATGTATCAAAGACAACTTTCAAATCTAAAGAAGGTCTCTTTGAATGGATAGTCATGCCCTTTGGCTTAACAAATGCACCGACAACTTTCATGAGATTGATGGATGATGTATTGAGACCCTTCACCAACTCTTTTGTGGTGGTATATCTGGATGACATCCTCATGTTCATCAAAACTTGGGAGGAGCACATGCAACATATTCAATAGGTTTTGGGCACTCTGAGGTAGCACAAGCTATATGCCAACTTGGAAAATGCTCCTTTGGCATGAATAGGGTCCAATACTTGGGCTACATTGTTGATGAGCATGGGGTACATGTGGATCCGGCTAAGATCATATTAATTCATGAATGGCCAGCCCTGACCACACTAACCAAGCTTCGGAGTTTCTTGGGACTTGTCAACTTCTATCGAAGGTTCATGTTGGGATTATCCCATATTGCATGGGCCCTCATCCAAGTAACCAAGGTTGGTGGCAAGGAAAATTTCACATGGGGGGTAGGAAAAATAACAAGCATTTGATGATTTGAATCATATCTTGTGCTCAAATATAGTACTCTCCTTACCCAATATGCAACAACCATTCGAGATTGAGACTGATTCCTCTGACTATGTTGTAGGTGTCATTCTCAATCAACATGGTCATCCAATAACATACCATAGTGAGACACTCTCAGATATTGTCCGAAAATACCCCACCTATGACAAAGAAATGTATTCCACTGTGCAAGCCTGTCGTCAATGAAAACATTACATTCTAGGAAAGGAGACAATCATCCACACTAATCACAAGCCTTTGTAGTTCATACATACATAAGGGAAGTTGCAGAATGACCTCCATCAAAATTGGTCCACATACCTACAACAGTTCCATCTCAACATCAAGTATAAAACAAGGAGCACAAATCGTGTCGTTGACTTCCTCAATCTCCCTCTCATTGATGTACTCACCACAATGATTCATTTTTTTGGGCATGAGGCATCTGAGTGGCCCCAACTTTATCAACATGGCACTAACTTCGCCACCACCTATCAGCTCTTGGGTATAAGAGCGAATGTCACTGATTTTCACATCTAGGATGGATTGTTATGCTATTTGTTCCACCTTTGTGTTCCCACAAGAGAGCGTGCAAAGATGATTTAGGAGGCTCACTACAGTCGAATGGCATGACATTTTGGCATGGAGAAAATTATGTTCATTCTACAGAAACATTTTTATTAGCCAAAATTTTGACAAGACATTAGCAAGTATATCATATCTTTCACTAAATGTGCCATTTCCAATCCAACCATCAAGAAGCAAGGCTTATACACCCCTCTTCCTACTCCCTAGAGGCCTTGGGAATCCATCTTTATGGATTACATGTCTGGCCTTCCATCCACCAAGCATGACAATGATTATGTATTTGTGGTGGTTGATTGGTTTTTGAAGATGGCCATTATCACAGCATGCAAGAAGAGAATCATAGTAGAAGATATTGCCAAGCTCTTCTTCTAATGGGTTTGGGTCCATTTTGGGCTATCACAGACCATCACCTCAGATCAGGACAACAGGTTCCTTAGCACATTTTGGTTGATTCTTTGGTCACTATTGGACACCAAGCTGACTAAATCCATTGCTTTCCACCGCCAAACTCATGGCCAGACAGAGGTCATCAATCGGATGATTGTACACATCCTACGCATGTACAACTCTAATAATCCATGTACATGGGATGAGATTCTTCCCTATGTTCAGCACAACTACAACAGGGCTCTCTATATCTCCACCGACCATAGCCCATTTCAGGTGGGGTTGGGATTCCAACCCTTGGGTCCCATTGATGTTTCACTACCTCTTGCAACCACACAAGCAAAATCTTCCCATGTTTAGTCTGAGGCTGACAAAGCCACCAGATTCATTGAGTGGATTCAACACATCTGCCAATAGGTCCATGAGATTTTGCAGAAACACAATGATAAGTATAAGCAGCGCCATGATCAACACCAGGTACCGCACCAGTTTCATGTGGGAGACAAGGTATGGTTACATTTTCAGAAAGATCACCTTACAGGGCCCCATCAAAAGATTTTGTCACTTCGTTATGGGCTTTACACTATTACCAAGACTATGGGTAGCAATGATTTTGAGCTCAACACTTCACCCTTCCTTGGCTTGAACCCAGTGTTCAATGTGGACCTCCTTCAGCCATATTTTCCACCATTATTGGACACCTCATAGATCATAGAATAGTTGACACCAATAGAAATCAACCTTGACTACATGGAACAAGCATCCATTGATCATATAGTGGACACACAGTTCAAGGGCACTCGCCAACAAAGGATCTGGCTTTATCAGGTTGTCAAGTCAAGGCATCTCCTACACCAAGGCAAGTGGCTCACCCGAAGCCAAATTTAGCAGAAGCTTCCTCACCTAATTAGGGAACTCAATGCAATGCATACCATTTCTTCCTAAGGGGGGAGGATTGATCCAAGTGGATATTGGTGGCCACCCACCTATTCCAACTGGCTCCTCCTGAAAGTTTTTAGTTCAACATGTTCTTCAATAATTATTTGTAATTGTGTGTTCTACACTTTCATGGTTGTCCAGGTGGATATTGGTGGCCTCCCACCTAATCCAAATGGCTTATTTTGGAATTTGTCATCTCAGTGCATCTTTATGTACTTCCAAGGTCGTTTTGGGGCCCTAAACAATGTTTTTTTGTATTGCCACAATCAAATTGTAGACAGAGTCAGAGTTTGATGGCATAATGTGTATTTCTCAAAAACACCTTTTCAACGGGCTATCACGTGCCTAAAACATAGGTCGTATACAAAAGTTACAACCCCGGGAAGTTGAGATACCAACTTACCCATCGGGGCCCACCTAACATTTGGTGTTTCATCTCCTAGGGTTAGGTTTTTGGATGTCTAAGGTTTTGGAATTCATGAGAAATGTTAAAAAGGCCTCTGGAGCTTCATTGTGATAATTTTTCTTAGACGTATGTAGGTAACAACCACATATCTTTTTAGAGATAGGTACCACCATTCGAGCAAGTTGTTTCAGTTCTGCAATTTTTTAGTTTCAACCTATTTTATTGATTCAATAGAAGTTATTGTTCACTAAATATTTTTTGGTGTTCTTTGTATCTCTGTGTTATGGTATTCAATTAGTTATTCATTTCTTTCCTCTCATAAATCCAGATCAAGGAAAGAGGAAACTCCAATAGATAAAACTCGTCCCCAATAAGAATATACTATGCCCAACTTGTATGATATTCTCCCCAGTTGCAAGAATCATTTCCTAGAATCAAGAGCATGCTTCCAACTTCAAATAAATGCACCCAGGATGTGAAAAACTCATCCAAAAAATAAATAACTAGACCTCCTTACGAAAAATCATCCCCAACAAAGAAACATCGCCACCAAGTGATGACATATCAACTACAATGAGAAACTCAACCACACAAATGAGAAAATATGGCACAATGAAGTAGAGTGAAAATATATGAATGATCTTATCTCCACGACCATATAGGGTGGATGGTCTCACCATTGAAACTAATATTTTTCTTTGTGGTTTTCTCATCCCAAGAGCCAAAGCCACAAGCGCTCTCTCAATTTCATTTTTTTTTAAATAACAATGCATAATGAGAGAGAGTGCCCTCATTCTCATTTTATTTCCTCATTGACCCTTTTTGGACCCTTTTACCCTTTTAATAAAGTAAAGTTAATTTATAAACTCAAGTCACTTAAAACACCCCTTTTAATTAATTACTTAATGTCACATTCAAATAAGTTACTTTTTTTCCTCTGATGGCATTAAATAATTAATTAATCCCCTTTTTCCATTGATTATATATTATATCTATTACTTATGATATTACATCAATATCCTAGAGAGATATTTTTGAAAGGGAAATTACAGTCCTCCCTTCCCAAGGTTGTTTTTTTCTCAAGCAACTACAAACCAATATGCTACAAAATTTTCTCACTCTCCCATATGGCATCCCCTATCAGCTAATATATCCACCTGCCACGGTATTCCCTTATCACTATTCTCCTCAATATCCTCTCCTAGATGTCCAAAACCTCCTTGGTAGTTAGTATCATCCGTCCTAGTGGCAGTAACTCAATGAAAGTGGTAACATGTAGTCCCCACACCTTCTTGAGGCATGGCACATGGAAAACACTATGAATTTGGATACCCTCTGGAAATTCCATCTCATAATATACCTTTCCAACTCTCTGAGAAACCCTATAGGGACAATAGAGGTGTGGCCTCATCCTCTTCATGTCACCTTTCCTCAATCGTACCCTTAATAAAACCACATCTCCAATATCAAAATTTTGCTCCACCCTGGGTTTTTATGCATACCTCATATGTTGATCCTAGGTGGTCTGCAAACTATCATGAGTGGTGCCATAGAAATTCTCACCTAAATGTAACCACTCTATCAATGACCTCGCATAGTCATGCAGGTACCTCTCATCCTGTTGGTTCACCATCTCTGCTTGACCATCCATATGAGGGTAAAAGCTAATATTGGGATTCAAACATGTCCCTGAAAATATGAGCGTCTCCTGTCAACATGCACTATGAAACCTATTGTCCTGTTCACTAGAAATGACTTTGGGTTTTTCATGGACTATAAACATCTCCCCTCACAATAGCTTTGTCTCCCTCCCATCCCATACTATGAATAAATCACTGGGAAGTGCATGAAATATGATAATTGGTCAATCATTGCAAACATACTATCTTCCCCCTACACCCTTGGTAAAACTATGATGTAATCTATCAACATGTTCTCCCACTCTTTCCTAGAAATGGCCAAAGACTACATCAACTCTATTGGATAAGTGTGCCCCAACCTAATCTGCTGACAAGTTATATACTCCCCAATAACTCCCAACACATCGTTTGCAAAGTCCCTCCATGTGAACCTTTCTTGTATCTTCCTGTAAGTGGTAAAGTCACAAAGGTCCCAAAATAGCCTGTAATATGTGAAGAACCCTCTACCCATAGTGTTGATATGCAAGGTACTAACATAAGAACCCACATGACTACTCCTTATAAGTCAAGCAATCCTAATCTATAGAAACTCAGTTGACTCCTTAGAAGATCGCTCATCCAAGAAACCAATCCTATGCACCCCATGAGTAAACTCTAGAAAGTAGGGACTGGTCATCTCATATGTATCAACTGTCGAGTTGTTAAACATTTTAATCCCAGGTTCCCAAGCTAACATCTATGAGGAACCATCATGATTAAGTTGCACCCCTTTGATCATAATCATCTTATCACCATGCTCAAATTACGCTCTCCTCTCCTGGACCCCCAAGATGAAATCCTTGAAAGGACTTAACTCATTATCCTGAATCATGTCTCATCAAATCATCTTAGTGAATTCAAAGTCTTCCAACTGGTGGATAGGATTGATCTTGGGTATCATGAAGGCAAATATACCTCGCCATATAGAATAAATCTCAACAACTCCTCTCACAACATCCTCATAATGATGTATACCAATCATTGAAATGACCTTGTCAATCATCCTAATCATTTGAAGAAGTTTGTCACTCTGATGAATGTCAGGATCCCACTACCAAATTGGAATTCCACCACTCCCAATGCATGTTGAAATCTCTGTGAACTGGTCCAACAGAGTCTGGATCTCCTCTCGTGCACTCTGCACACTGATCACATGGTCCAAATGGAATAACTTTTTCATGGCCACAATCCCACCTGTCTCATCCAACTGACTCATGCCTATGAGGGCATTAAATAAAAACAATAGATGCCTATGCCACTTCCTGCAAGACTAGAAAGTGACTAGTGTGGTGTTCAATCCCAAGCGCATGACCAAGAAATCAAAATGAAGTCTGGAAGCATACATGTGAGTATCATGCTCCTTGGGCCTCATCTAATGAGATACCAAATGAATATCGATCATCAAGGGATATGATTATCTCTGAGGCTCACCCATCTACTCACCAATCTTGGGTAACCTCAAATCAATGGTATGCTTGAGTACTCTGTCAGGAGGTCTCCCTATAAGAAACGCCCCAAAACTCCTTTTTTCATTACCGTGTGCCAATGAATACCCCTGCATATTGTTTCCTATCACTAAATCATCATGTACCATCTTGTATCTTAGAGGTGCTATTGCATCCATCACTCTATTGGTGTTGCCCAAACATGTATCCCAAAGCGTGCCCATGTCTATCATATACATTTCCACCCAATCCATGGATGCATATACCTCCTTGCAATTTGGTCAACACAGAATTTTCTCAACTATATCCTCCATAGATAAGCCTCAAGAATTTAGTGGGCCCTCCAAAATAAATGACTCATGATCCCCATAATGAAAAAAAGGAGCAGAGTCAAAACCATGTTTGTCATACCTCTCCTCAAGAACCTACAACTCTGAATGCTCCTCATGTGGGATCTCCACAAGAGGCTCCTCCCTCAAATCATGGGTTCCACTCATGCCCTCATGTGTCAAGGATTCCAAAGATGATGGAGTTTCTGTTGTAAGTGATGAGGAGCGTGCCAAACTCAGTTGGTAACCAAGATCCTTAACCTACCTTTCCTTGTCTTCAGAAAACTTGAGAGCAAGTTCTGTATCCATGAATATCTAAAAGTAATCGAATTTCATCTGCTCTAGTGACTCCACCTACAACTCCTTTTTTTCTCTCCTCCATATGGATTTTCCAAATAAGTTATTCAATGAACTTATGAGCACCATCTTCCCTTGTCAACACTTGTACAATTTTCTCCTCTAAGACCAATAACTGATCCTTCAATTACTACATTGTTGAAGGACTTTCTTCATATTCATCATATTGGGATGGGTTGTCCCACCACTGATTTTTTGTTTTGTTTTCCACTGTAAGAACACTACCCTCATCAAAACTAGTTGGCTCACTAGATGATACCATGTAATATCCAAAAGGTGTGATAGCATCCTGATCAACAACCACTTCATCAAGGAGACTCTTCTCTCCACAAGGCCTACCAAAGATGGTCTCTAAGTTAACATCAAAGAGACTTGTGTCTACCATACTATCAACAACATTTTCTTCTTCTTCATCCCAAATCACAGTGCCATTAATTGGTTCTTCTTTATCCCAAATCACAGTTTCATTTTGTTGGAATAAAACTATATCAGTCATATCTTATTCCTTGTCTACCCAAATCACCTTTTTGGTATTAGGTTTTAAGGCCTCATGAGCGTCCATGCACTCATTTTCATAAGAAGAAACATATGAAGAGTCAACATTTTCCTCATTTTTAGAAGCATCAGAATCTTCAGAAACTAGTACATTTTTCCTTGGAACCTTCACCTTGTTTTCCACTGACACTTGGGGTTCATACCACTCAGGATGTTTGATGGCACAAAAATCCTTGAATGACATGGTTGTGTGAAATGTCGCACCAATATCTTGATACTCCCTCAAACAATCTGCAAACTCCACATCATATCCTTTATGTCATGTTTGTTTCATGGATGATTTTAAGGATGGAAATTTATTTTGAAATGCAGAAACCTTGGCGAATCTTACTAATCCTTCATATTCCAACTATAAAATGTTTGGCGATAGTTTTATAAAAATATTCAAATTTCTAAGGATTTATATAGTTCGTATAAAATTTTGGCGATGTTTAAGGTAAAATAATTTTATTTTATATAATTTGGGCAAATCATTTTTAGAATAGTGAATATTGTTTTGGGAAGAACCGTGGAAAATTATCCCATGAGGGAAATTTATCCCCTAAAATCATCCATGGTTTGTTTCCCCCATGCAAGAATATTACGAATATTACTCACATTGTCCTCCATATATGATCTGAACCTTTCCTCTCCACTTCTGCAACTGAAGGTATAAGTGAAATCTATCACTACTGAATTTTAGAGGAAGCACTATGAAATAACTCCTCACTGATTTTCCCCTCAGGTTGGCAGGAAAACCAACTATGATACCATTGTAAAATACCCACTAGAATTTTTATATTTTTTACTTAACTTACTAGTGTAAAAATTTCATCAAACACTTTGATGACTAACTACCACTTCATTGTTGTAACTATTTAAGTGCATTTATTCTATTGTTGTAGTATTTTCAATGGTTTCCTCACTTAGGCATTTCATCAAATAGTTTTCCTATTTTTTTGTTTATATATGTATGTTGATGTAAATTGTTTAACATATAGTATGAATTTTGTTGAATCACATTTGGCATATGATAAAAGACAGCAGTAATAATAAATGACAAGGACTTAACTAACAACAAGAGAAGGGAACCAAGCTGATCATTTATGTAATCCTTAAAAATCAGAACTGATACAACCATAAACAACTTACAAAATGCCTTGAATTATTGGCTAGAAGATAGAGTTGGTGTTGGGACTATAGCTACAATTGTAACCCTCACTAAATTGCTGCAAAATGGGTCCTTTCCACCCAAAACTCAGATACCATAAAATACTTAGCCTCCATGTTGATAAATCGACCCTTCTACTACAATATCCATCCTAGCATATGTGCCTCAAACATATACCAATGCCTCAACAATATACCAAAGGAAACACCATCAACATGTAACCAAGATGAACCGCAAACCATGTGCCTCAAGCATGTGCCAAAATCCATAAACCATGTACAAAGAGATACCATAAAACATGTGCCATATCACTCATATACCATAAAACAACCATATTCCAAGTATCCAATATGTGCATCAACTAAAACTAGTCACAACAACTCACAACCATCACCATGATGTGCATAAAAAAAAACTAAATCTAATCTCATAGATCATATACCAATAACACCAAGAAATGTCTCTAACAATGCACCATAAGATATACCAATAGAACCTAGATGTGCACCATCAATGTGCCTCAATATATCTACCTCAAATCATACTCTATAGCAGATACCATACATCCAAGAGGGCATATACCAAATCTCACAAAGTCATGCCTCAAGCATTCTCCACAACACCACTAAGATACAATCTCAAAACATAATCATGAACATACCTTTAAATATATAGTAACCCCATTGTATATGATCTATGACAAACATACCTACAGTCTCTCCTCAGATCCTGCAACCTGGAACAAGCATCTTATTTTTTCCCTTTTTACAGATCTGCGACTTGCTCACTTATGACTCATGGATATCTACGATTTTCACCTCTATGACCCACGTACATCCGCACTCTGATCCATTGTAACCCATAGATTACCTATTCGCACTCTTCTCATTGAAAAATCACATACATCCACATTTTCTTCCACTGTGACTCACATACATCCGCACCCTAATGAACTGTGACCCGTAGATACCTCAAAAAACCTAGTTTAGTCACATTCTTTGTAGCTCTAAAATTTTTCCCTCCTTCAGACCTTCGCTACCTCAGACCTGTCACTTCATATTCGTACTATATCACTTCACACAGATATATATTCAATAGAAATTGTGTATGTTTCTAACAAATGAGAGTCTCTTGGTGTCTTATTTATATTTTCCAAGTGACTTCATTTAGGGGATAACATGTAACTATTTTACCCATTTTCCTTATTTTAGGTCTAACCCACAATTTATTGTTGTAACCACTTTACTTTTGATTAATTACGTGTTACAACCAATTTACCATTAATTAATTAATTGCAACTTGTTGTTGACCTTTCTCCCTTATTTCATGGTCAATTCATACTTACTTGTTGTAACCACTTTACCCTTATTAATTTCTTGTTACAACCAAATTAACCTCAACCAATAACTCACTAATGTCTTGTGCAACCATCTAGAAGCTTATTGTAGACTTCTTCAACCTTTGACATCAACTACTCTTGTTGACATGAATGAAAACTAGCTCACCAACCAAGTCAACAACAATATTGTGACAACTAACTCATCAACTAAATCAAACAACAATATTGTGACAACTAACTCACCAACTAACTCAACAACAATATTGACCACATCTATTGGGCTTCCGGACTTCTCCAAGATTTGACATCAATGACAATCAATTATCCAACACACACAATGGAAAATCAATCAACACAAAGAAATCAACAAGGATTGGATCCATCCAGTCTTCGGGAAATGACCAAGTCATGATTTTAGTTAGATAAGAACATAAAAAATGAAGGGTTTATGTTGCTTGAAAACCCACAACGAGTAACAATATTTCCAGTTTCGAGAAACCTATTACTAAGAAACTAGATCATGGTTTCATGACTATCTCAATCCATTATGTTCTTTGTGAACCCTAGATCAAAGAACCATCAGCTCTGATACCATGTTGGAACAGGGATTAAATGCAGAGGAGAACGGATTCGAGAGGCAACAATGGTGCCGAAAGACATCGTAGCACTAAATCACAAATCACTCAATGAGAGAGAGCATATCTCTTGAGATGATCTGATGATATGATATGATGATAAACCAATCATAAGGATCATTTATAAATGGTTTTTTGTCATGGACCAAAACCAACAAACTCGGGTGAAGGTGGTTGCACATGTCCATAAAACATGGATCGGGGATCCTTAAGTGGACATGGTCAACCACCAATTTAGTCGGCCATTGACCCAAAGACTTGTTCAACCCACTCAACCAACAAGGTAAGGTTTAAAATGGAACATGTTCCAACATGAAACTTGTGCAATAATTATCATCCACAAAACCATAAATGTTGAGAAAGAAGACTAACAAATCAACTTTGGCTAATTCAAACATCAAGAGATGAGGCATCGGAAATTTCATCTACACGGTGAAAAGGAAAGAAAAAATGGATAAGAAAAAATTCAAATGTAAACAATATAGGAAGCTTACGTTTAAAGAGTGGAATTGATGGTTTCTACATCCCAAAAAGAGTCCAAATTCCTTATAATTTAAAGTGGTTGGCAACAAAGTCTTCTCACTAGTGGCCAACATTAATGCGAGGGCTTTTTGGAAGCAAATAATGAGTCAATTTTTTGTTCAAATATGCCTTTATGATTTATTTATGGTATCATGTGTTTAAGGTTTCAAATGCCACAACAATCAAATATGAAGAGACTACATTGAGAAATTTTCTACAATTACCACATGGATCAACTAGGAACAAAATTGATTTATAGTATCATTGCTTGAAGGTCAAAAACGACATAGTAGTCCAATATGTATAGTGAGATTTTATTTAATTAGGATCAATTGTTAATTTTAAATAAGAATATAAAACCCTTCAATCTTGAAGACCACCCAAATTACACTTTGTGTCCATTGTGAAGACCTCCTTTTGTTGGATTGATCACTTGGGAAATAGATAACTATGATGGAATGTTTTCTCATTTATTAAATAATA
>JZKD02S0593315.1:529-16039 GCA_000966675.3 Picea glauca | reverse complement strand
TCCATTAAGAAGAAAGGCATGTACACCCCTCTCCCTAGTCCCGATAGGCCCTAGGAATCCATCTCGATAGACTACATGTATGGCCTTGCTTCAACCAAGAAGGTCAATGATTGTTTTTTTGGTGGTTGATTGGTTTTCTAAGATGGCCATTATGATGGCATATAAGAAGAGTTTCATTGTGGAGGCCATTGCCTAGTTGTTCTTCAAACGGGTGTGGGTACATTTTGGGATACTGGAGATCATCATCTCATACTGGGACATCATGTTCTTAAGCACATTTTTTTCAAGCCTCTGGTCACTATTGGACACAAACTCACCAAATCCACTACCTTTCATCCCCAAAATGATGAACAAACAGAGGTGGTCAAAAAGATGATTGTGCATATATTGTGCATGTAAAACTCCAAGCACCCACACACATGGGATGAGAGTCTCCTCAATGTTTATCATAGCTATACCATATCTCTCCATAGCTGGACTGACCACAACCCCTTTCAAGTGGGGATGGGATTTCAACCATTGGGTTCCATTGATGCTACACTACCCCTTGTGACCACACAGGTAGAATACTTCCATGCTCAATCTGAAGATGACAAATCCACCAAGTTTATTGAATGGATTCAATACATTGAACAACACATCCATGATATTTTGCAAAAATACAAGGCTAAGTACAAACAGTGCCACAATCAACACTGGGTGCAACACAAGTTTCAAGTGAGAGACAAGGTTTGGTTGCATTTGTAGAAGGAGAACCTTACAGGACCCCATCATAATCTTCATCCACTTCTTTATGTTCCTTACACCATCACCAAGGTCATGGGTGATAATTATTTTGAGCTAATTATTCCTCGCTTCCTTGGCTTGCACCCAATGTTCGATGTGGACCTCCTTTTGCCATACTTTCCACCATTATTAGACACATTAGATATAGTAGAAAAGTTGACACCGACATAGGTCAACCATGACTGCATGGAATAAGAAACCATTGATAAAATCTTGGACACAGAGGTTAAGGGCACTCTTCAACAGAGGATCCATATTTAATGGGTTGTCAAAGCAGGGAAACTCCTACACCAAGGCAAGTGGCTCATCGAGGCCAAGTTCAATAGAATTTCCTCCATCTTATGGGGGAAATAAATTCAATGGGGACCATTTCTTCCTAAGGGGGAGGACTGATCCAGGTGGATATCGGTGGCCACCCACCTATTCCAATGACTCAGAGCATATTTTTCCATTTTAGCAGTTTTTCTACACTTTTCGGGTCTTGAACTTCCATACCCATTATCAAGCCTTAAACAACATTTTTTGGGCACAACAACGCTCAGTCGATAGTTAAATTCATAGTCTAGGCTGAAAGGAATGTGTAATTATCATCACCTTTCCATTGACTTATCAAGCATGCCAAATGAAGATCGTATGCAAAAGTTACGACCCCAGGAAGTTGGAAAACCAACTAACGCCATCGGGGCCCACAATCCTTTTGGAATTTCATCTCCTAGGATTAGGTTTTTGGATGTTTAGGTTTTACTCGTTACTTATTTATGATACAAATACCTTTTGGCCTCATTGTAATGCGCTTTGGCGAATGTATGTAGTTGTCACATCTCTTCTCAGAGATAAGATACAACCATTCGAGGGAGTTTGTTTCAATATGCATTTTTACAGTTCAGTACATTTCATTTATTAATAAAATTCAAGTTCAATGTATCTTTATATTTTTTTTACAACTATGTATTTCATTTTGTTCCATTTATAAATCTAGATGAAATACTTAGCATCTTTTCAAAATTCATCCATAATAAAGTCGATTTCTATATGGATGGTCTTACCCCTTATAGGAATTCATTTGATGAGGCCTTAGAAAATCTAGAGAAAGTTCTCCAAAGATGTAGAGAAATGAACCTATCCCTTAGCGACGAAAAATGTTGCATATTTAATTTCACTGAAACTTGACAAGAATTATCCAATCATTATCAGCACATCGGGCACAATAAGGATCATTATCATTGAAACAATAAGACCATAAATAGCATTATGTTGGAGGCTAATAACATAATCTGCATCAAATAATATATATATATATATATATATATACATATAATGATGATGATTAATAATAATCTATATGATATATTATGATCCATAGATTATTCTATCATATTTACATTACATCTAGATATATTTATTAATTTACTAAAATCTTTCCATGTTTAAATAGCATTATCTTGGAGTTTAATGTTCATTTTAATGTTCATTTTGAAAATAGAGTATAATTAGTCTCCAACATAATGACATTTGAATTAGGGTTTGTTTTTAGGGTCTTATGCAAGGGTTTTATTATGTTTATATAGTTTTTAATGCAATAACTAACTATAAAAATAGAGTATAATATTTTGAATAATTATTATAAATTTCAGGAATATTCCTAAAACATTGTTAAGATGAATATTAAATCTAAATCAATAAACTTATGTTAGAGGACCAACTTTCTCTTAGTTTCTAATTTCCAGTCTATTTTGATTGCTTGGAGACTTCAAATTTAGTATGAGCTATTGCATATTTATTATGTACAATAGAAATATATAATATTACTTTTTAAAGAGTCTAATATGATAAAAGTAGGCTAGTTTTGGACATCCATTAGTTTTCAAATTGTTTCCAATGTAAAATAACAAAAAGTGTATTGGGATTTATTGAGATAATAATTCAATATGAAGAGTATGAAAGGATTCTCAAGATATATAATTATACTTTTATCAGTTATCAAAATAAAGAATATTTCAAAATTCAAGAGGTTTGGGTTTATACTATTGTTATGTTCCAACAATGGAAACTAAAAGAGAATGTAATATCAACCATTGAATACCTACATTGATTTCAACAATGATATAACAAAAAACAATAGGGCATATTGAATTCACTCATGTAAAACAAAATAATATGGAATAATTATTTCAATGATGATATAAAAAATATGATTTAGAAAAATAAGGGAGTTCAATTGATTTCAACAAAGATATAACTCAAAGCAATAAGGTGCATTTATTTTAGAGATGATAGAATGAAAAATGATTTAGAGAAATTAGTTTCTATGATTTCAATAATGACATTATGTGATGCAGGAGCATAGTATGTAGCCATCCAAGCAAGCATAAAGGTGGAAGACAACTGGTAAAACACCAGCGCGCATTTTGAAATGTTTTGTTTTGAAAAATCAATAAATGTAAATTAATGTAACATCTAAGGGAAGCGTACTTATATTATCTCTAGATGTTGTAAACAGATCTTGAGTGATTGATCTCATCTGTCGAATGTAATAGGCATTTAAGTCTGTTTAATGAAAGTAGGTAGATTTGATTTAATAGATTAGACAGTTTAGAAGTGTAGGAGGGAAAACGGATATAGACACCCTCACCCTTGTATCATTGTAACAGAAGAATGTTATGATCATTCAAATTTTCATAAGCTTTTGAGCTGTAGCAGAGAAATGTAGAGAAGAACCCATGTATAGGAGCACTTGAGTTAATATATAAAGCTTTGACTCAAATTTAATTGGTGTGATGAGGCTTATTGTTTACATTTGTTAAATGGTATGTTTACAGTTGTTTTATTTCTTTTATTATGCATTTGTTTCAATGTTGTGTTGGGTGTATGATTTCATGATTGAATGTATGAAGTCTGAGAAAGGAGAAGAATGCGTTTCAATTGTTTCTCTTCCTGAGGAGTGCAGTGAACATCTACAAGGAGTGAAGTGAACATCTGCAAGGTGTGCATTGATGAGGATCTGAGTTTTATCTCAGAAAGCTCAGGAGAGATATCGTTGTTCTCATAACCTACAGAAGTGCAGGTAAGACACAGAGCCGTGCAATTTGTGCATAGGCTAGTTGAAGCCTTAGAACGTATCAACTTAAGGTGAAGGTTGAAGGACTACTTTTGCAAAGAGTGCACAGGGTCGAAGACTCAAATAACCAGGGGTTATTTGAAATTTGTTGCAAGGAGTGTGAGCAGGATTCCTTTTGGAGGCTTGAGTTTGCAACTGAGAGCTCAGGAGGGATACCACCTTTGAAGTATTCAAAGGGAGGCAGAGATCGAAATCATCTCGCAGAGGTCAAGTTCAGGTGGAAGGATGCCAAGGCATTTTGGCCAGAGATCCATGAAGAAGGGTGAATGAATGGTGGAGACACTTCGTGGAGAAGTGCCGAAATCACATGGATCGTTGGATCTCGCAGATCTGTGAGAAGGTTAAGGCTGAGTTCCTTTTAGCATTCAGAAAACTCAGGAGGAGTAATGACCATTGGATGAGAAGCATCAGGAGCCGTTGATCTTGTGCTCAAAATTTGGTATTTCGGGTTTCGGAGTTTGGAACGACAAGTAATTTTGGAGTCACTACATCGCAAACTCCTAGTTCGTGAAATTGCGCCAGCTGTCAGATCAGGGGAGCCTCACAACTATTGATCCCCTTTGGAGTGGAATCTCGACATTTTGGTATTTCAGGGTTCAGAATTTTGGCAATTCTGATGACAAGGAATCGGGGCTCTTTGCATTGAAAACCCTGAAGTCGCAAAACACGACGTGCCTTTGGAGTAGGTTGTGGTCACGGAGGAATCCATTTAATAATTTTGGCATTTCGGGGTTCGGGAAGTAAAGGAGGAAGTGATTTTGGAATTGAGAGCTTCAAACTCCTGGTTTGCGAAATCATGAAAGAATCAGAGTCGTCGGATCAAGGAAGATCTCAGTCGTAGATCACATGGGAGGCGAGACTTCGAAAATTCGAGTATTAGAGTTTCGAAAGGTAAGGAAACTCACTACTGTGGATTTCGTGAATCACAAAATCCCAAAGAGCGAAAGAAAAGTTACCAAAAGGTTGAAGGACAGTAGTCGTGGGCCCCAATCGGGTTTCAAGATTTTGGGACTCAAGAGGTAGAGTTGCATGGTCACACAACTCCCGAAATCACAAAAAGAGAAACACTAAAAGGTGGGTCCCAAGTATCAATCAGTGGATACGTGCGACAGAATTCAAAGGAGTGTTCAAGGTTCAACGAAAATCCTGAAAGGCCATCGACCTTGGAAAAGGAGAAATTTTAGAATTTGGGGAATCATAAGGGAAGAGGAACAATTGTTGGTCGTTCACTCAAGTCTCGAAAAGCCGATATTCGTGGGCAACAAGCAGCATGTGTTCGGTGCATTGAAGGATTCAACCTTCGTTGACATTTCAGAATTTTAGAATTTCAGGTTTTGGAGGTTGAAGAGTCGAGGGACCTCGACATTAGGATTCTCGAAGTCATGAAATCCGAAATTTCCTATTTTGGAAAAAGTCTCAATCATATATTGTTGGTCAGGAGTGTGGAGTTAGCCTATACAATATATTCCCCCTGGTGAAATCGAAGAGTCAATCTGACTCAGGGGAAGATTTAGAATGATCCTAAGACCATGAGGTCGCACAGAACACGCTGAGGCAAGGGGGGGTCTGCGTCATTTGTGGTATCAGAGCTTGATTTTGTCTTTATACTTCAGGCAGAGGGAGCTAGAGGAAAAGGATTAGTCTGATACACACCAAAGTGGTATCAGAGCCTAGAACAAGTTCTTTGCTTTCTGTAGCAGAGAGAAAAGAGGAAAATTTTACAGCCATGTCGCTGAGAAGAGGAGACAAGCCAATGCTTGATCCAGCGGTGGAAATAGAAATGTGTGAGTTACGTGCTAGGCTTGATGCTATGGAAAAAACACAAAGGCGCACAGTTTATGTTGGGGATATCAAGAAAGATGAAAGTGAAAATGAAGCTGGAAATGAAGGAGAAGAAGTTGCAGTCGAAGATGCAGTAGATGAATGTCTATTCAGGGTTGTTGCAAGGATAGGTGCCAGAGAAAAAATGGACATTCCATTGTATGAGGAAAACTTGGATGTTGAAGAGCTTCTAGACTGGATTAGAGCTCTAGACAAGTACTTCGACTATGAGGATGTCGAGGAAGATAAGAAAGTCAAACATGTCATTACTAGACTTAAAGGGCATGCATCAATATGGTGAGATGAACTGCAAGCTGACAAATGCTGCAAGGGAAAGCAGAAAATCAAGATCTGGGATATAATGGTTGCAAAGATGAAAGCCAAATTTATACCCAGGGATTATCAAATCACTCTGTTTCGGTGGATGTATAATTTGAGACAGAAGCTGATGTCAATGAAAGAATACACTCAAGAATTCTACAGGATAAACATCAAAGCAGGTCATCGGGAAAGAGATGATGAAAAAGTTGACAGATACATGAATGGTCTACGATATGACATTCAATATGAGATGAGCATGATGACCATTCGAAATGTGGAAGATGCTTATCAGATAGCTCTGAAAGCTGAAGAGAAGCTGAGCCGGAAGCAAGGTGAAAGAGGCCGAGGTAGAAGTCAAGCCAGAGGAAAAACAATTGCCCAAGATAGAACTCAGAAACCTAAAGAAGAGGGGAAGAAACCTCAAATTCAACCTGAGAGAGGAGGAAGCTCACAAGGAAGGAAGTATGCTGATAGAAATACTTTTCCTCGAGCCAGAGGAAGAGGAAGAGGTAGAGGAGGTGAAGTGAAATGTTTTACTTGTGGAAAAGTTGAACATAAATCTTATGAGTGTCCAGATAAGAAGAAACATGGTGGTGAAACTCACATTGTCGAAGCTTAAGGATGGAATGTTGAGGCAGAAGATGCTGAGGGTGGAAGATCTTTGATGATGAGGAAAGTTCTCTTAAAGCTGGAGAAGGAGGCAGAGAACCCAACCCAAAGAAACAGTATGTTTCAGACTGCTTGCAAAACCAAAGATAGGGTATGCAAGGTCATAGTGGACAGTGGTAGCACAGACAATCTTATATCTACAGAGACGGTAGAAAATCTGGAGTTGGAGACTGTTGTACATTCAAAGCCATACAAAGTTTTGTGGCTACAAAAAGGACATCGGGTAAATGTCACTAAATAGTGTTTAGTTGAATTTAAAATAGGGGGATATAAAGATGAAATATTATGTGATGTCATTCCCATGGATGTTTTTTATCTATTCTTGGGTAGACCGTGGCAATATGACAAAAACGTGATTCATGATGGGAGAAAGAACACATATACCCTGGAAAAAAATGGTACGACTCACATGTTGCTACCGATTAAGGATAAAGAAGTGAAAACAGAGATGAGAAACATTGTACTTCTCATGAGTGGGAAGAAACTTATTAAGGAGGTTAAGAAGAAGGAAGACACACAATTTATTATGGTCAGGAAGTCAAATTTTTTTTTGAACAATACGAGAATAGATTATTTACCTGAAGAAATCTAGGAATTGCTGGGAGAATTTGTTGATATAGTAGTGGAAGAACTACCTTGTTTTTTGCCGCCTATCATATTGATCTTATACCTGGAGCCAGTTTGTCGAACAAAGATGCGTACAGGTTGACACCGCAGGAGAATGAAGAAGTTAAGAGACAGGTCAAGGACTTAATGGACAAAGGATTTATTCGAGAGAGCTTGAGTCCATGCGTTGTTCCGACAGTGCTCATGCCAAAGAAAGACGGAGGCTGGAGAATGTGTACAGACTCAAGGGAAATCAATAATATTACCATCAAATACATATTTCCATTGCCAAGGATGGACAACTTGATGGATTGCTTAAGTGGAGAAAAGTTTTTTTCAAAGATTGATTTGAAAAGCGGGTATCATCAAATCTGAATGAGAGAAGGTGATGAATGGAAGAAAACATTCAAGATGAATGAGGGGCTGTATGAATGGCTTGTCATGCCATTTGGCTTAGCAAATGCACCCAGTACTTTCATGAGGTTGATGAAAGAAGTCCTAAAGGATTTCATAGGGAAATTTGTCATTGTATATCTTGATGATATACTAATCTTCAGCAAAACAAGAGAAATTGCTGATAAATATAAAAAAATCGTCATTTATGAGGACAAAGATCACTTATTTGGGTTTTGTTATCTCTGCAAATGAATTGAAAATGGATCCAGAAAAGGTAAATGCAATTAAGGACTGGCCATCGCCGAAGAACGTGTTTGAAGTTCGAAGCTTCCATGGTTTGTCTAGCTTCTACAGGAAATTCATCCGAAACTTCATCGGAATTGGTGCACCGATGATGGATACGGTGAAGAAAATACATAAATCTTTTCACTAGATAGAAGAAGTAGAGAAGAGCTTCAACTTGTTGAAGAAGAACATCACTGAGAAACCAATTCTGGTTTTGCCGGATTTTAGCAAGACATTCCAGGTCAGGTGTGACGTAAGTGGATTTGCAATTGGAGCGATATTGAGCCAAGACGATAGGACGATCGTGTATTTCAATGAAAAACCGAATGAAGTGAAGATAAAATAATCCACATATGACAAAGAATTCTATGCAGTCATACAAGCACTGAAGAAATGGAGACACTGTTTGGTTCCCAAGGATTTTGTTTTGTATAGCAATAATCACGCTTTGCAATTCATGACTTGATAGGAGAAGTTGAACCAAAAACATGCTAAATGGGTTGAAATCATGCAAAATTTTACTTTTGTGATTAAGCATATTTCTGGAACTGCTAACAAATTTGTTGATGTTTTGAGCGGGAAATGTTTGTTTATGCAGGAATTTAGAGTCAAGACTTTGGGTTTTGATAAACTCAAAGAAATGTATAGGGATGACCCAGATTTAAAGGAAGCATATGAAGCATCTAAGAATCCAATTCTCAGGGACAGAAACCAATGGGTTGAATACATGATCTCGGATGGATTATTATTCCAGGGAAATCAATTATGTATTCCAAAATGCTCCATGAGAGAGAACCTGCTGAAGGAAAAACACAGTGGAGGATTGGTCGGACACTTCGGTCATGATAAGACGTTCTCAAAGTTGAATGGCTCATATTTTTGGCTAGGGATGAGGACAGATGTCAAGAAATTTTTGGACGAGTGCAGAGTTTGTCAGTACACGAAAGGAAAAAGGAAGAACACAAGTTTATATCAACCATTACCCATACCGAAAAGGTCATGGGACGCAGTGAGCATGGATTTATATTGGGACTACCGAGGACACAAAGAGGATATGATTTAATCTTTGTGGTAGTTGACATATTTTCAAAAATGGCACATTTCATACCATGCCAAAAAACCAGTGACACAACTCATATTGCGAACCTATTTTTCAAGGAAGTCTTCAGACTTCACGGCTTGCCAAAGAGTATTGTTTCTAATCGAGATACCAAGTTCGTAGAGAATTTTTGGAGGACCTTATGGAAGAAGTTGGGGACAAGTTTGTCTTTTATCTCAGCATATCATTCTCAGACGGATGGACAGACAGAGGTCATGAACAAGAGCTTGGGAGATGTTTTAAGAAGCTTAGTGAATGAACACCACAGTCAATGGGATCACATTCTGCCATGGGCGGAATTCGCTTACAATGATTCACTCAATAGAAGAACAGGGAAGAGCCCATTCTAGATTGTATATGGAACATAGCCAAGGGGAGTTTCTGAATTGAAAGATTCAGAACAAAATGAATTCAGCAGTGCTAGTGCAGAAGACTTTGCAGAAGGAATGAAGGAGATTCACAGTCAAGTCAAGGAGTGATTGCAGAGTTCAAGTCAAGAATACAAGCGAAGATCAGATCAACATAGGTGAGAACTTCAATTTGAAGTTGGTGATTTGATTCTTGCGCATTAGAGGAAGGAGAGGTTCCCAAGGGGAACATATAACAAACTGAAGATAAAAAAGATTTGATCGTGCAAGGTCATAAGGAAATTCTGGGCAAACGCATATGAGATTGAATTACCCGATGGGATCGGAATATCACCGATATTCAACGTTGTGGATATGCACCCTTACAGAGCTGAAGAATCAGGAGCAGAGGAGAAACAAAAAGAGATTCAATGGACAAAACAAATTCCTATAGCTGAAAATCCACAGATGGAAGGCATAATTGACAAAAGGATTAGTAGAAAGATCAGGAGGAAAGAGTATTTTGAATACTTGGTCAAGTGGAAAGGACATCCAGTTGAAGATGCCAGTTGGGAAGATGAAGAAACAATTCATAGGCATGGACAGACCATGCAGGAGCTCATGAACAGGAGTTCATGAAAATTTTCAAGCAAGGGAGTATGATGCAAGAGCATCATACATAGCCATCCAAGCAAGCATAAAAGCAGAAGATAGCTGGAAAAACACCAACGCACATTTTGAAATGTTTTGTTTTGAAAAATCAATAAATTTAAATTAATGTAACAACTAAGGGAAGCGTACTTATATTATCTCTAGATGTTGTAAATAGATATTGAGCGATTGATATCATCTGTTGGATGTAATAGGCATTCAAGTCTATTTAATGAAAGTAGGTAGATTTGATTTAATAGATTAGATAGTTTAGAAGCATAGGAGGGAAAACGGATATAGACACCCTCACCCTTGTATCATTGTAATAGAAGAATGTTATGATCATTCAGAATTTCATAAGCTTTTGAGTTGTAGCAGAGAATTGTAGAGAAGAACCCATGTACAGGAGAACTTGAGTTAATATATAAAGATTTGACTCAAATTTTCATGGTGTGATGAGGCTTACTATTTACATTTGTTAAATGGTATATTTATAGTTGTTTTATTTCTTTTGCTATGCATTTGTTTCAATGCTGTGTCGGGTGTATGATTTCATGAATGAATGTATGAAATCTGAGAAAGGAGAAGAATGAGTTTCAATTGTTTCTCTTCCTGAGAATTCATGCAAGGAGTGCAGTGAACATCCGCAAGGAGTGTAGTAAATGTCAGCAAGGTGTGCGTTGACAAGGATCTAAGTTTTATCTCAGAAATCTCAGGAGAGATATCGTTGTTCTCATAACCCGCATAAGTGCAGGTGAGGCACAGAGTCATGCAAGGTGTGCGCAGCTTGGTTGAAGCCTTAGAACTTATCAACTTAAGGTGAAGGTTGAAGAACTATTGTTGCAAAGAGTGCATAGGGTTGAAAACTCAAATAACCAAGGGTTATTTGAAAGTTGTCGCAAGGAGTGCGAGCGGGATTCCTTTTGGAGGCTTGAGTTTGCAAGTGAGAGCTCAGGAGGGATAGCACCTTTGAAGTGTTCAAAGGGATGCAGAGATCGAAATCATCTCACAGAAGTCAAGTTCGGGTGGAAGGACGCCAAGTCATTTTGGCCAGAGATCCGTGAAGAAGGGTGAATGAATGGTGGAAACACTTCGTGGAGAAGTGCCAAAATCATGTGGACCATTGGATCTCGCAGATCTATGAGAAGCTTAAGTCTGAGTTCATTTTATCATTCAGAAATCTCAGGAGGAGTAACGACTGTTGGATGAGAAGCATCAGGAGTCGTTGATCTTGTGCTCGAAATTTTCTATTTCGGGTTTCGAAGTTTGGAACGGCAACTGATTTTGGAGTCACTGCATCGTAAACTCCCAGTTTGTAAAATCACGCTAGCCGTTGGATCAACGGAGGCTCACAGTCGTTGATCCCCTTTGGAGTAAAATCTTGGCATTTCGGTATTTCAGGGTTCAGAATTTTGGCAATTATGATGACAATGAGTCGGGGCTCTTTGCATTGAAAACCCTAAAGTCACGAAACACAATGTGCCTTTAGAGTAGGTTGTGGTCACGGAGGAAGCCATTTAAGCATTTTGGCATTTTGGGGTTCGGGAAGTAAAGGAGGCAGTGATTTTGGAATCGAGAGTTTCAAACTCCCGGTTAGCGAAATCTCAAAAGATCCAGAGCCGTCGAATCAAGGAAGATCTCAGTTGTAGATCACTTGGGAGGCAAGACTTTAGAAATTCGGGTATCAGAGTTTCAAAAGGTAAGGAAACTCGCTACTGTGGATTTTGCGAATCACGAAATCCTGAAGAGCGAAAGAAAATCTCCCAAAAGGTTGAAGGACAGTAGTTGTGGGCCCGAATCAGGTTTCAGGATTTCGGGACTCAAGATGTAGAGTTGCATGGTCACACAACTCCCGAAATCACAAAAAGAGAAATGTCGAAAGGTGGGTCCCAAATATTCGTTAGTGGATACGTGCGACATAAGTCAAAGGAGTGGTCAAGGTTCAGCGAAAATCCCAAAAGGCCATTGACCTTGGCAAAGGAGAAATTTCAGAATTTGGGGAATCATAAAGGAAGAGGAACAATTGATGCTCGTTCACTCAAGTCCCGAAAAGCCAAAATTCATGGGCAACAAGCAGTCTGTGTTTGGTGCATTGAAGGAGTCAACGTTCGTTTACATTTCAGCATTTGGAAATTTTGGGTTTCGGAGGTTGAAGAGTGGAGGGAACTCGACATTAGGATTCCTGAAGTCGTGAAATCCAAAATTTCCTATTTCGGAAAAAGTCCTGATCATATATTGTTGGTCAGGAGTGCAGAGTTAGCCTATACGAGATATTCCCCCTGGGGAAATTGAAGAGTCAATCTGACTCAGGGGAAGATTTAGAACGATCCTAAGACTGGGAGGTCACGCAGAACCTCCTGAGGTAGGGGGGGGGTCTGCATCATTATGAAAAACAGTACAATGCATTAATTTTAGTGATCACATGGTGATAAATGATTTACAACAATCAGTTTCATTGATTTCAATAATGACATAATCTAAAACAATATACATTGATTTAAGTGATGATATAATGAAACATTATGTAGCATAATCAAGAGGTTGTAGTCATTTTAACAATGATATAACACAAAACAATTTGGTGCATTGATTTAGTGCATTAATTAATTGAAGAAATCATAAGAAGGAAATTAATTCTCTATATTGCTTTCGAAGGCATAAAACAACTTCAAAACACTTATATAAGTTGAAGTCCTATACATTGTTTGGTTAGGTGTGATTTATCTATTAGTATTTGCAAATTAAAATCATCATAATATTAAGATATGTAAAACATGAAAAACTAGAGAGGTGGAAAATTACTCAAGATCTACATAAAAAGATGGGAAAGTGTGTCATGTGTGTAAGGTGTGGTGTAAGATAAAAGAAAAAGAAGATAGATTGAGATCAATGTAACATATGATTTATTCAATATATCATGTTCTATATATAGGGTGAAATCACGAAGGTGGGTTACACTTTCGTGACAATCAGGTCTCCAAAATTTCGAAAAACATTTTTTCGGCCGAACTAATAATTTTTTTCGGCCGAAAGCTATTTTTTTCGGCCGAACTATTTTTCGGCCGAAAACATAAACATAAAATCGAACGGTGAAATAACCACCCCCTCGATTTGCGTGTACATATTTGTTCGACAGGATGTTTTTTTTCCGTCAATCTATTTTCAGCCAAACAATTGTTCGGCCGAACTATATTTCGTCCGAAAAATAGTTCGGTCGAACTATCTTTCGGCCGAAACATTGGTTATATATTAACCACACATCGATGTTTGAATGTTTTACGAAATTTTGTTGTGGTAAGTTGCTATGTGTTGTCGTTTGATGTCGTGAGCGGTTGTTTCGTGAGCGCAGGGAGGTTGTGTCGTGAGCGGTTGTGTTGTGAGAAATTGTGTTTGCTGAGGTCACCAGGAGAAATTGTGTTGTGGTAAGTTGCTCTGTGTTGTCGTTTGATGTCGTGAGCAGTTGTGTCGTGAGCGATTGTGTTTGCTGAGGTCGCCGGGAGGTCGTGAGTGCAACTGAGGTCGCCGAGAGGTCATGATCACAGGGGTCGGGAGTGCCGCCGGTGTCATTGCGTTTGCAACAGGTAAGTCTCTAAACCATCATTGTATGTTTAAAATATTTGTTGTAAATGTAAATAATTGTTTTAAACGTTTGGACTGTTTGGACTGTTTTAAGTTTTAAATGTTCCTTATTTTTTTGGACTGTTCCTTATTTGTTTTAAACATTTGGACTGTTTGGAACCAACCCGGAGTATTTTACAACAACAAGTTGCGATCTAAGGCCCTCCCCCTATTTTATAAGTCAAGCTATGCGTCCATTTTTGTCATTTCCTCTTCAATAAGTTTTTAAGCTTCTACCTTCATGTCACAGCTTCTTTCCCAGCGAGCATACATGGTCCCATAAGTGTAGTTCTTTCCTTCCCTTATGCTCCACCCTTTTGATGTTCCATCATCCGCAAGTGTTCCACCAATCAGTTATGTGCATCGTAAAGAGTTCTGTATTAATTTGACATATTTGACTAGTGTTTTAATGAGTGTTGTGCATTAGCTTATGTTAAAAGAAGTTGAATTCCAGCATTTTCTAGTTCTATTTCAACATTTTCAACAGTTCCTTAGAAGCGATGTACATTGTTCTTGATGAACCTCTCGTATTACCCGGCCCCAGAAACACCTTAACCTCTATCTCCGTCTTGGGATCATCTAGTTGTAGAATGACTGAGATCTCTTTCGTCTGGTTCACCAACATCCCTTCCTTGCAAATCACATGTCCCAATAGAAGTCCATACGAGGTAGAGAACACACATTTCTTCAGGTTCAGCGAAATCTGCAACTGCCTATGTATCGTTCGAACATCAAACCTTTTCTATAGAACTGTACTACTCTTTGAACGATACATTTTACTTCCGCTTCCCTGTGTTTATCCATGTTTATCCATCTAGATAGTAGTTAGCCTCGTTGTATTTTGCGTTAATAGACACTTTATTTCTTTCTAATTATTTTAATCTGTGTTTGTGGTAGTGTAACCGCCTGTCGTTGCTTCTTAATTAATTTAGGTTTCTTAACAGTTATTGAATATAGGTTTTTTAACAGTTTAAAAATTACCCATGAACATTTTTTTAACGCCGTCTATATTAATTCATTCCTCAACTAACCTGCATATATGATTAGTTTAACTAGCCTCTGCTATGCATTTTAGTTCCTTAAACAGATAACCCATTTCTTAGCATTTTAAATGGTATTTGTTTTTAATTTTATTTCTGAAATTAGAAAGAATAAAAGTTATATTTTTTTACATGGATACGATTTATATGCTATCATGTTAATCACTATAACAGTTTATTTCTAGCTATTATAACACATGCAATTTAGTTTTTCTTTCACCTACTTTTGCTTATAGTTATTGTTGTTATTTTAACTTTTTTAAATAAAAAATAAATTAAAGTTTTAAGAGATTGTAACGACATAATTCACCAGTCATTAAATGTTTACATGCCAATCATCATTACTGTATCTTCCATTAGTTTAACCGCCTTGGAATTTATTTCTTCCTTTTCCTTTTATATAAAATTTAATTATTACTTTTTTTCAATCAAACCACTGGAATTAAAAATTTGTTATTTTTTATATTTTTGTGTTTAAAGTTGTTTATGGTTTAGTTAATAAGAAAGTTTTTATAAAGTTGGTTTAATTGAAAGAAAAATTAATTTATTATGTGATCTCGATTATGTTTAACTTAAATACTTTTGTATATCTTTTAATGTTTAACTTAAATAATTTTTGTATATCTTTTCATTTTTTTAATAAATAATTGAAAATAAATTTATTTTATTATGTGATTTGGATTATGTTTAAGTTAATTAATTATTTATGTTAATTATTTTATGTGGATTTTTTCCTTTCCATTTATAATATTT
>JZKD02S0593268.1:259678-277343 GCA_000966675.3 Picea glauca | reverse complement strand
TTCAACATGTTGAAAATAAAAACTTCTATATCACTCAAATTATACAGAAATAAGCACTCAAATCTACTAGTACAGAAAAATAAATAATCACTCAAATCTACTAATACAAAAAATAATAAAAAATTATTGTGAAAAATCAATTGACAAATCTACTAATTGAAAACAATAAAAAATTATTGTGAAAAATCAATTGACAAATCTACTAATACAGAAAATAATAAAAAATTATTGTGAAAAATCAATTTACACGAAAAATACAAGTTAAGTTTTCATTTCCTCGTTTGATCGATCCACCACATATTCTTCTTATCTATGGCCTGGTATCAAACAGAATCTTCCCATTTTTGGTGCAGTGCCCAGGCTTGTAATTTGGCGATGTCTTCATCATTAAGATTTATGATAAGATCGCACAAAAATAACTGCTCCGATATCTACAAACTGAATGCCCTTCGTTTCCACCGTTGACATGGGATAACCTTTCCGATTTTGAAGAGGTAGCCATGCCATGCCATATATGCTTGAGAAATTTACAATCTACTGGTTTATTGACCTCGTTTGTTGTAACTCTGTATCTTTATTATACAACCACCTGTGCCATTCCCGAAGAGTAACAAAACAAGCTACGTATATGACATGATTGCACATTTTACTGATGCAAGGCATCTCTTGGAACCAGATTTCCAGCGACCTGGTAGAAATAATTTTGCTAGCTATACGTAGTTGCAAGCCGGTGAAAACTTATACGGTGATTATAACCCAAAACCGTGGCACTTTTCTACAGGGAACATTTGGCAGATTAGGGTTTCTTTTATCCTTAAATATCTTGGGTTATCTCTTGGCTGTCTTTGTCGTTGTTATGAGAGAGCAACGACAATAGAGATGAAGGCAGCTGCCCCCAGCCCAACAATGGCGGCAAGTGTTACTTCAATGCCCTTCCCTCCCTCTCCATTAGCCGCTCTCATCGCCTCCTTTATCCCCCTTCTTGGCCCTCTCAACATGAGGTCTCTCTGGTCCTATTTTATGATCAGGCAGAGGAGGCAAATACTTTCTTTTATATATCTGGGCTATGATATATTTGATGGATCTGGCCCAAAGGAGATTTCGCAACTGTCTTCTCAAAGGATAACGTTGCAGCTTTGGTACATCTCTTGGCACACAAGTCTTGATGTGATAGATCGGGAGTAGTTATAGTAATTGGCCTAGGTTTTAGGTTTGACACTCCACTCTCCTTATAATGGTTCTATCTGCATGAAGGACATGAAAATTTGGATTCTGTAACTACAAAAGATCGAGTGATTTATTAATAGAATATTGTTTGAATATGTCGACCTATTATATTTTTCCGATTTCTTTGCACCATTACACTTTTAACAAGAATCTGCGTGAGTTTGTATTCTAATCTTCCAAGCCAACCAAATCAGATCTGAGTTAAATAGACGAAAAAGGTGAGAAAACTAATTTGCATTATGTGACTAAGTACACAATAATTTTCCTATCCATTTCCATCTACAACATTTATCGACATTATGTAAAAAATTTATTTATAGACATTATGTAAAAACTTTATTACAATTGTGCTTATGGTGTCTGAAAATTTTCAATGATTTAATTGTGCCTACCCATAGTTTTGCAGGTGAACTTGGATACTTCAATGAGTTCACAATAACAATGTTCTAACTGAGTGTTTTCTATTTCAGTTGAGTCATGAGAATCTATCTAAAATTTCCATATGCTTGAAAACGGTAAATATAGTACACTCTGATTTCAATTTGTACACTATACCATATTATACAATGCAGCTGCATCCATTTTTTTTCACTATTATGCTCGAACAGAGCTCGGGACGAGGAGCCAGACGGAAAAAGGGTAAAACCTAAGGGAAAACGTGAACGGTCTTTGTAAGCATGTTGTAATTCTTTTTTTGGGGAGGTAACGGAGCTATACAGGTACTTAGCTAATCAATTGGTTGAGGAGAGATATTATTGTGCCTTCATAAGTGCCAAGAAAACTCAGATGTAGATAATAAAATTTAAAAAAAATGGAGAAATGATTTTGTTTATTGAATCTACCTTTGAAATGTTAGGCACGCTATGTCAGTAACCAAGTTTGATGAGGGTTGGATGATGAATCTTGTTGAGTCAGTGACCAATTTTTTAACAGCTTGTTGAGGTTATTCTTTTCTGGAATAGAACCAGGGTATTTTGTATAAGCTACAATGATTTCTTACTTCTTTAGGAAATAAAGAGATCTCTTGGCAGTCCTTATTGCATGTTATTTGAATTATTAAAATTATTTTAGACAACCTTGAATTAGCATGCTACAAGCCATTATATGGAGTTAGGGTTTGTCTGTTTTAGGGTTTTGGCATGCCACAAGGGCAGGGACTAGGGTTCGTCTTTTTATGTTCATTTATGAATTTTTTTATTAGAATGTGTTGTAACCTTTTAAAAAGGTGATAGTCATCTCTTATCTTATGTCACTTATAGTCATTCCTTTACATCTTAATGATTGCATATATTTTTTTGTAGAGTTTTTAGAGGGTTATAGTCTATCATGGATCTTTGTATTAGTTTTCTACTAAAAGATATAAATGTTTTAGAACATAATGATAGGTTATTTTATTTTCTTGGAAGATTGTATGTTATTCTTCTAATATCTGTTGACTAGATTTTCATGTGGTTGAATGGTATGTTATGTGGTTGAAGATAGGGTTGAAATTCAATAATGTTTGAATTGAATTTGTAACAATTGTTCATTTCAATGTTAAGGTACAAGGCAAACATCAAGGATGTATAATTTTGAGTTATGAGTTAATTATTTCTCATAGAATATTTGATGAGTATGAAATGTTTTTTGTATACATATGGACTTTAATAACCAAGTCTAACTAAACATTTATTAATGGTTAAGGTTTGTATCAAATTTATACAACTTTAACCTAAATTACTTCTTCCTTATGCTATCTTAACCTATATGGGTTCATCAACCTTATAATTTATGGTTGTGCTAGCAATAACCTAAACCAAAAAGTGAATAACTTTCTTGCTACAAGATGAGATATCAAGGACATGCATGAGATGGATTTCATTTTTTTACTTAATTTATGGCTAATTTTTTAATGTTGTTTTTTTTAATGTATTTGTCAAATATTATCATGTCAAATAGAATGATTAAATATTATCATGTCAAAAAGAATGATTATTAGAAAAAGAATTGGAAAATGGTTAAATATTATCATGTCAAATAAAATGGTTATTAGAGAAAGAATTGGAAAAATCCAAAAAGATGTGATAAATGAGATGGACCATGAAATTATTTTGCAAAACTTTGATAAAAAGTTCTATACATAGATTGGAAAGAAATAAAAGGTGCACAAATTTTAATAAAGGAGTATGTTTCAAATCATCCTATAAAATTTATAAAATTTAACATGAAAATTGATTTTAATACTTTTTATGTGAAAAATTTAAATATTTTGTTTTCTTATATTTTTTGTATTTTTTTAATTCATTTCATTTCTTCTAGTGTGATTTACTTCTTATTATTTTGATTTAGGAATAATATGGATCAAAATGGAGTCTCACCTTGTTATTTGACAATCATATCTTTGTATCTCAATCCATTAATTTTCCTATTGAAAACTAAATCAGATTTAAGACAAAGTTTGTCAAGAGTTTAATTTTAGTAGTCAACCATTATATTTTCTTCAAAGAGAAAAAGTAATCTATCTATCTATCTATCTATATATATTCAATGAAAAACTGGGCTTCATTAAAAAAATAATGATTTACTTAAAATGAAAGTCATTAACTCATTACCAATCCATTTTATATCCACATTTAAGGCATGTATTAACCTTCTTAGAATTTGACTTTGATCTGAATTATTTCAATCTCCCAAGATGTTCAACAAACTCATTTATGCAGCAAAGACCACTCTGTGAGACTGTTAAAGTGTTAATCCAACATTTGGAAGTCGAGGCATGTAATAAATTTGAATAAGTTCATATAAACATGCAAACCATGTTGAATGACGAGAGAGTGAAGAGACTCAAACAAAACAATTATTACATAATGTGACAATCCATCATCCCACAAAGATAAACTCAAAAGAAGGATATGGAAAAAACAAACACCAAAGAAAGAAAACCATTAAAACATCCTTTCAAATCAAGTGAGTTAAAACCAAAAGAAGATGAAAACAATGCTTTTCTAAAATTCAAATGGGGGGCCCTTAATATTTTGCAAAAATTTAAAGAGAGTTGTTGAGGCCTCAACATAGCCATGTACACTTTGAAGTTAGGGTCTTTGGGTCTTTCTCCATCATCTAGGGAAATTCGATTTTTTGAACATTTGATAAACTTCTCCCCACTTGAAATATGTGTATTTATCGATGAAACACTATGTATCATTATAAACCGACCCAAAAAGTGTTGATCTTGACCTCTTCCTCTTCTTTGCTGGATGAGACCTCTCTCCTCTTATGAATAAACATGATTGATCCTGAAACAAACATATTATAACACAACATGTGCATTTTTCCATTAGTTAACATAAAATCATGTAATAAACATGAAAAACATTTGGAAATTCCTTTGCAAAAAAATTGAGATTTAGAGATCCCTAAACTGAGAATCATCATGGACGAGGAATCAAGAAGGACATAGTTTTTTTATTCATTAAGGAAGCAAATTGGTTTCTATTCAAAGGGAAGGGCGAGGAATCCACGAAATAGTTTTCTTATTCATTGATGAAGCAAATTGGTTTCTATTCAAAGGGAAGGGGCTCCAAAAAAACGAGGTTATAGCTGAAGGGGAAAATGCATGTTTATAAGTTTCAAAAGGTCACTACTTGTGAGGAGTCCCATGAGATAATGATACACTCCCTTGTTACCAAAAAAGGTTTGATATCACATCACCTGTAGCACACAAGAAAGGTTTTATCCACATAAAAAAATAGTGTTCTCTTAAAAAATGTTTTGACCAGGGGTCAAATGGTAAGTTGAATTCATCGATCTATGAAACCCTTAGTGTTAAAAAACATGAACGCATTCAAAGGGGGTGAACCCTTCGAGAGGGCTGTAGTGATACTCTGAACTATGAAAGAGTGACCTGGCATGAAGATGAATGGGGAACAGGATGTGTTTCCCCACTCTTTTCCTTTATTTTAAAATAAAGCTTTGATGGTGCTAATGGTAAAATCCGATCCTTATGGTATGACACACCATGTAGAATTTTTCAGTGTGGTCGTTCTCAAGATATTTTCCTTGCTAAGTCCGACGGGGTTCCACATAACCAAAACATGGTTATGGTAAGAAAAACATACATCTGATCTCGTGAGATACGGATGAACGACGTTTCCCAAATTCACTTGGGCGATGGTGTACTCTCGTCGATTCTAATGTATCCTTACGGCAATGGAACAACGTAAACAACTTCAAAACATGGCCCATTTGGGGTTTAAATACAAGTTAAGGTGCGAAAACCCAAATTTTGGCCGTACAAGCCACACCTGCCTCTATATCGGCGAAGTGATGTGATTTCATCGTCAATGTTTCAAGGTGGAGATGTGATTTCATCACTGGTGTGTTGGCGTGAAGTGATCATCTTGTGCCTATATGGGAGGGAGGCCGAATTTCATGTGTATAGGTGAAGAGAACTAATTTCTAGACCAGTGTATCGACGCTGAATGATCATCTCGTGCCGATATGAAAGGGAGGTCGACTTTCTTGTGTATTGGAAAAGAGAAGTGATCTGATTAAGAGTATTATGTGTAGATATGTGGGCAAACTACACTGAACACCCACTACACTAAGACTGAGGTGAAGAGTGTAGGGTTCTTTTTACCAAAACTTTCCCTTCATAAAACACATTAGTTAATAATCACCATTTACTCATTACTTATTGTTGTCATTTATAATCAGTGAAATGTGAACATATATCAACAATATATCATCAACAAATCATCACTACAAGGAACACAAAATGTATGTACAGTTTTCTTTTTATTATGGACTACAATCATTGGGTTATCAACAACAACTGAATAGACTACAACTCTACAAGAGCACCAACTCTATAATGCAAGACTCAGCTTACACCCTCAGCACCAACTGAGATGAGACAACAATCCTCAACAAATATCAATCTTTCAACAGGTATGACCTGTCACGGTAGTGCAACACGCGTATGTACGATCCCTACCAGTAGTGTAGCTCGCGTATGTACGCGATGAGTCTCTACTATAGTCTGCATACAACATCTAGCAACTAGGTTTTCTTTTCATCACACACTTAGATCTTCTACAACCTTCCATCACATTCTCTTTTGTCTTTCACTGTCCAATCTGACTCATAACCAGTCACAACACATCCAAGCTCTCCAACAACTTACTCATGCTCCTCAACAATATAATATGAATGCTACTCAATCATGTATAAGCAATGAACATACTATAACAATCATATCAGCACTGAATCATAAGAGTGTTGCTCAATCCATCAACCAACACAAATCACATCACAACAGCCATACCAAGAATGCCTTAAGCATTCACCACACAACAAGCAAGAGTATCCATCAAGACAACAAGGTAACCATACCAGAGTTTCTATGGCAGATCTGAGCCCATAGAATGCAGATCTAGAACCTGCTTCAGTCTTCAAGAGCCTATCATTAGCTCAACCACAATTATTCATGACTTCATCCACTTTACGCGCCCTATCCTCATTCAACCCGCGCATGTACGCGCCTTGGCTCACTACAACCACATATACCTCAAAAACTAGGGTTTCTGAACTTCCAAGACTTTTTTTGTTATGATCTTAAACTTACCGAATCTTTGATGCGTCCATGAGATCCTCCAGATCTCCTCTCTCTCACAATAGATATTCAATACATGCTCAAGAGATTCACAAGAGATATACAAGAGATGATTTACACAAGAGACCCTTGCCTCTTATTTATACTCTCCAAGTAGCTTCCTTAGAAGCATCTTCTAGGTCACTTAACTCACTTCTAGGTCACTTAACCTATTTTCCTCATTTTTAAGGTTAACCACTTTCCATAATTAGAAAGTTCTCCATTTAAATATTCCTCCTTGACTTTGTCACTTTTATTTACCATTTAAATAATAATTTCTTCTTTGCAATCTCTTTCACTTCTTTGACCTTTTGGGGCTTCAAGCCTACATATGAGGGTCCTCCAACTTCATAAGGCCATAACTCTCAAACCATGAGGATTTATGTGACATTCCACATACCACCAGAAATGGAATGACAAACACTATCCATCTAGGATAGTTCCATTGAAAAATTCACTAATCTTCAACTCATTATTCTAGATATAAGCATAACCATAATTCAAGGATAATTCAACCGCAAAGTGTCTTTCCATGAGGGATTTCCCCATAAGGGGACCACTTTGGAGTTCATCCATTTGTACACCTTATCAACCATGATAAGACAATAATGATTCATCTTTACATCAATCCAACAATGCATCAATGAAACCACATCGATCCATCTTCATCAATATACTATGATAAGACATGTATACATCATCCTTTGGCATCAATCAATTCCTTGATATCAATCAATCAATCATCCTTTGGCATCAATCAATCCCTGAGATCAATCCTTTGACATCAATTAATTAAACCTTTGGCATCAATAACAACATGATCCAACAATCTCCCCCTTTGGCATTGATGGCAATACCAACATTGATGTCAACACCAATCATTGATGTCAACATGTAGACAAGGCATGCTCTACATCAATAGTCATTAAACACTTCAATGTGACTATCTCTCCACATCAATAATCATCGATCACATCAATGTGACTATATCTCCCCCTTTGACATCAATGGGAAAGGGTCATTCTCCTCTTGGGGCTGTTTCCCTTGCTTGAACTCTCCTTGGGGTTGCTCCCCCCACCTGAATGCCTTTGATATTCCTCTGAATAATCTCTCCCATTTTTAAACAAGAGATATCACTTTGATGTAATGCTGAAGATACATTGCTCATGCTCCTCTTGTGACCATCGCTCCTCTTGGAATTATGCCTCTGTGCTCTTTCTTCAAATTTAGGGCTCTTTCCTTCTATAATCATGGGAATAAGAATGACTCCTCCTATGGGTATGTCTCCCCCTATATTCTCTACAAATATGTTTTTGCTGCAAATGTTATTGATCAACCAAATCATATATAAATTTCTCTTTCTATGACGATCCTTGGACCTATTCATGCATCAAACTTGTGCCATACCATACATCATGAAGTAAAATATATGTCAAAAATGAAATAGAGAATCATGAACAAATATGAACCAAGTGTATCATGTGTCAAATTGTGTGCCAACCATGCACAACACCCATGTGCATCAATCATGTATATCAACACCATACAAAGTGAAAAAAGATATCATGAATGGAGTGTATCAACCATATGTCTCTACCAACATGCCTACCAATATGCCAACCATGTGCATCTACCAACATGCCTACCAATATGCCAACCATGTGCATCTACCAACATGCCAAACAAGTGTCATATCACTCAGGATATGTCTGCACCATGAACCAAGTATCACAATCATGTATCTCAATCAATCAAGTGTCTCATCATATCATCCAATACATCATGTACCAAAGTATGTGCAAATCAAGTAATACCAATGGTGTACTTTTAGCCAAGTACTATCATCCAAACATATACCATCTATGAGTGTACCAAACATGTACATCAACATGTGTCACTACTTGTACCAAGCAAGTATGTCAACCATGCACCAATGCATGTATGTCAAATCCATAAGGCATATGCCAGTCAAACTGCTAGTAGGTGCCTCTGCCAAGTGTACCAATCATGCATCAACTATAGATCAAGATCATCAATGATGTACAATATGACCACCTCATCAACTCACCAACTACGTCTTCCAAGATGTAGTCCAACCATATGCCAAATGCATGGACCAAGCTATCTAACAAATATGTTTCCAATAATACATCATAAGATATATCAATGAAACTCAAATATGTACCAGCCATGTACCCCAATAGATCAGCCTCAATCCTCCATTCACTACGACAAATAGTAAGAATCCAACAATGTATGTACTAGTAGTGTGCTTCAATAGATCAATGACATCTCTATCTAGCATCATCAAGATATCACATAACCAAGGTACCATAACTTCACTATCATAACCAACATTGTTCTTCAATAAAAAATGTTTCAATCCATACTCATGGGTTAGTGTCATGCATCTAAGATAACCTTTCATTTTATATCATCACTTTACATAATCCAATATGTAATCATGAAAACCTGCAACAAACAATGTCAGAACCTGCAACAAACTATCTCAGACCCTGCAACACAGAGTTATACCATCACATCAAGCTGTAACCCAAGTGCATAGCCCTTTTCCCTAGGGTTTATCACATATACGTGGCCTATTGCACAGACAACTTGCATATGTACGTGACCTATTCAAGGTCATCTTGCGTATGTACGCGATTGTTACCACCATCACCCACGTATGCTTCAGTAGATGACACACTTGAGATTCCCTTAAGGCTTCCATTTTTCTCTAGTTGTTCAGTCTTCTTCACCCACTTCTGAAGGTGTCCCCGCTTCTCAAAGCTTGAGCTCCGAGCTTCCATATTTTCAAATATATCTCTCTTCCTTACATCATTCCTTCTTCTAGTCATGCTATATGAAGTCCTCATCATGGACTTTCTTCTTTTGTTCCAACAATCCTGGGATTTGTGGTCAAATCCACTTCAACTGTAGCATCTCATGTTGTGACAATGGACATCAATGTGTCCTACTTGATCACATATCCAACACCTTATGGTGTTATGAAATATTCCATTATCTCTCCTTGCATAAGATCTATATTACAAAGCTTTGTGACCATATTTATTACATGAATAACATTGACCATGAAAAAAAAATTCATACATTTTCTTTGGTGTCCATCTTCTTTGAGGTGTAAAGATGGCTTCTTGTTGTCTTCCTTGCTTTGTTCTTTTGAAACTTTCCTTCCATTGTGTAGATGATTTAATTGCAACATTATCTTCATCCTTTGAGAGTGAGGGACTTTCCTCATGCTTCTTTGAGGTGCTTGCTTCAGCATGTGTAGCTTCTCCCTTGTATCCAAGACCTAATTTATCATTTGGTGATATTTGACTTTATAAGAAGTCATTCAAGATTTGTGAGTTATTCAAGATTTTTTTTTACTTCTCTACTTTCTTTCTAAGATCAACAACTTCAGCTTCTAACTTATGACATGACTCTTCCTTTTCATTTACTTGATTTTTCAATAGTTCCTCTACCCTTTTGGCTTCTTCAATTTGGGTCTTGAGATGGACAATAATTTCAAGACTTCTGCTAATCTCATCATCTAGCTTCTTATCTTCTTTTTCATTCTTTAAGATTGTGATCTCTTCTTCATTTTCTTCTAATTGAGTCTTTTTAATCTCTTCTTGTTCTTTGAGCATTTCCCTTAACCTCAAGATGTGCCTTTGACTCTTCTTAAGAAACCTTTTAGTATTATCTGAAAGATAGCTATAGTCTATATAATAATGGTCATTGTTGTATTCATATAGACCTCTTTCAACTTTATCTTTAAGCTCCGATAGTTTTTCTTCTACTTCTTCCATGGGATGACAATCAATTGATTCTATACAAGCTAGTTCTAGATTTTCTTCTTCACTTGTAGAGAAAAATTCAACATCATCACATTTTGAATTATTGCAATCAAGGGTTTGTGGAGATGTTTTACCTTCATTTGAAATGTCTTCAAGATCTTCCTTTTTTCCAACATCATTACATGATTCTTTTCCTTCATTTGAAATGTCTTCAAGATATTCTTTTTTGCCAACATCATCACATGATTCTTTGTCTTCATTGTTTTTTGATGGAGTTGTCTTCAATATATTCCTTCTTGCTTTGGTATGTCTCCTCTAGCTTTAGCCATAGATCCTTGGTGGAAGTGCATTGTCTCGTGCTCTCTTTGATAGGCTTGAGAGTCCACTAAGAATTGTCTTGAGAGTTAATGCATCATTCCTCTTTCCTTCCCTTTGAGTTGGAAACTTTGAATTGTTCTTCAAGGAAACTAATCCACCAATGGTTGCCTTGCAAATACTTGCTCCCATTTCCTTCAAATGCACTCTCATCTCTATTCTCCATGTAGAATAATTTTCCTTATCAAGGATTGGAACTTCATCATCCATTTGTGTGTCCATGGATCTCTTCCAAGCTTGTGAAGGCTTATAGTGAAGGCCTGCTCTGATACCAATTTTTGGACACACCGACTACACTGAGAGGGGAGGGGTTGAATAGTTTAGGGCTCTTTTTCCCAAAAAATCCCCTTCACATAACTCATTAGTTAGCAATCACCATTTACTCATTACATATTGTTGTCATTTATAATCAGTTAAATGTGAACATATATCAGCAATATATCATCAACAAATCATCACCATAAGGAATACAAGAAACACAACATGTATGTACACTTTTATTTTTATTACGGACTACAATCCTTGGGTTATCGGAAACAAATGAATAGAGTACAACTCTATAAGAGAACCAACTCTATAATGCAAGACTCATCTTACACCCTCATCACCAACTGAGATGAGGCAACAATCCTCAATAGATATCAATCTGTCAGCAGGTATGTGACCTGTCGGTAGTGCAACACATGTATGTACGTGCCCTACCAATAGTACAACTCACGTATGTACGTGGCCATTCTGTACTACAACCTGCGTATCACATCTGAGCAACTGGGTTTTCTTTTCATCACACACTCATATCTTCTGCAACCTTCAATCACATTCTCTTATGTCTTTCACTGTCCAATATGACACATAACTAGTCACAACACATCCAAGCTCTCCAAGAACTTACTCATGCTCCTCAAAAATATAATATGAGTGCTACTCAATCATGTATAAGAAATCAAAATACTATAGCAATCATATCAGAACTAAATCATAAGAGTGTTGCTCACTCAATCAACCAACACAAACCACATCACAATAGCCATACCAAGAATTCCTTAAGCATTCACCACACAAGCAAGAGTATCCATCAAGACAACAATGTAACCATACCAGAGTTTCTATGGTAGATCTGAGTCCATAGAATGCATATTTGGAACTTGCTTCAGTCTTCAAGAGCCTGTCATTAGCTCAACCACAATTATTCATGAATTCATCCACTGTACGTGCTCTATCCTCATTTAGCTTGTGTATGTATGCGCCCTGGCTCACTGCAGCCCACATATACCTCCGAAACTAGGGTTTCTGAACTTCCAAGACTTTTTTCGTCATGATCTCAGACTTAACTTTGATGCGTCCATGAGATCCTCCAGATATCCTCTCTCTCAGAATAGATCTTCCATACATTCTCAAGAGATTCACAAGATATATAGAAGAGATGATTTACACAAGAGACCCTTTCCTCTTATTTATACTCTCCAAGTAGCCTCCTTAAAGCATCTTCTAGGTCACTTAACTCACTTCTAAGTCACTTAACCCATTTCTAGGTCACTTAACCTATTTTCCTCATTTTTAGGGTTAACCACTTTCCATAATTAGAAAGTTCTCCATTTAATTATTCCTCCTTGACTTTGTCACTTTTCTTTACTATTTAAATAATAATTTCTTCTTTGCAAGCTCTTTTACTTCTTTGACCTTTTGGGGCTTCAAGCCTACATATGAGGGTCCTCCAACTTCGTAAGGCCATAACTCTCAAACCATGAGGAGCTATGTGAAATTCCACATACCACTAGAAATGGCATGAAAAGCACTATCCATCTAGGATATTTCCACTAACAAATTCATTGATCTTCAACTCATTATTCCACATATAAGCATAACCATACTTCAAGGATAACTCAACTGCAAAGTGTCTTCCCATGAGGTATTTCACCATAAGGGGGGCACTTTGGAGTTCATCCATTTGTACACCTTATCAACCATGATAAGACAATAATTATTCATCTTTACATTAATCCAACAATGCATCAATGAAACCGCATCGATCCATCTTCATCAATATAATATGATAAGACATGTATACATCATCCTTTGGAATCAACCAATTCCTTGACATCAATCAATCAATCATCCTTTGGCATCAATAAATCCCTGACATCAATCCTTTGACATCAATTAATTAAACCTTTGTGATCAATGACAACATGATCCAACAAAAACCCAAATTTTGGTCGTACAAGCCACACCATTCGATTTGTTTGTGAGTTTGTGGGACCTACCCCTATATCTGTGAAGTGATGTGATTTCATCGTCAGTGTGTCAATGTGGAGATGTGATTTCATCACTGGTGTGTTGGCGTGAAATGATCATCTTGTGCCTCTCTGAGAGGGAGGTCAAATTTCATGTGTATAAGTGAAGAGAACTAATTTCTAGACCAGTGTATCGACATTGAATGATCATCTCGTGCCGATATTAAAGGGAGGTCGACTTTCTTGTCTATTGGAAAATAGAAGGGAATTGAATAAGAGTATTATGTGTGGAGAGGTCGGTTGAAAATAAGAATAATTCACTAATAGATCAATGAGGTGAAAATATTTTGAAGGGATAAAAATTCAAAAATCGCCTAAGGATGAAAGAAAACTCGAGGAATTTTGAGGTGAAAGGGTGTCAATGGAAGATGTGAACCTCTCACTATACATCCTATTAAGATATTTAGACACTTAGGAGTTGGTTCAGATCGACTTGGTCAAATGTTTCGTTAGGTAAAAGTGTGTTTCTTTAGTATGCGTTAGTGTGCATTTGTAGTTAGGTAATCCGATAGCCACAATATGTTCCCGACATAGAGAGATATGATGGTTCATATTCTCATCGACATTAATGGCTACATTGATCCATATCTTAACACATGATTGGTTCATGATATCTATTTAAAGAGAATGGAGGGTCATTTATCGATCATTGATTGTGAGAAACTCTCTTGTAAATCTCTCTGTAATATTTTATTTTTCATTAATAAATCACTCCAAGTGGCCATGCTGGTTGGGGCCATGGATGTTTCCCCATAGGGGTTTTACCACATGAAAACAACAGTGTGTTGATATTTAATATGTTTGTGCGAGTGGTTACAGAAAGTGTTTGTCCTCTGTTAGAATAATCGTGTTGTTGAACATGGTATCAGAGTGCATTGGAAGATTCGCTCTCCTTGTAGATTGAGATCGTGAAGTTGTGTGGCCACATATATGGTTTATACCATTTCCATATATTTCATTGCGTATGAAGAACTCGTTTCAGTTAGGAATGCATTTCATTTCACTTGAAAAGGTTTCCATTTTCCCAAGATATGACCATTTTCATTAGATCTGGAGATATAAAGCATGAATATGCCCTTTTAAATTGTTGCAGAGATAATATTCTAATTTTTTGTTTTCTTTTTTATTTTCGGGTTGCTACTCTTTTCTATCTACATATGCTCTTTTCCACATTCTCTTTGTGATCTCTGCAAATCAGAAACATACAAAAATATTTTTTCTGTATGCATATGCCCTTTGTCGTGCACTCTATGCGAGCTCATTAAATCATAAACAAAGGGAAAAATTGCATTTTCTAGGTAAGCTAACCGAGATCTAACCCTTGTTGTGATCGAGAAGTGAAATTTTTTTCTTGTGTGAAAATATTTTTTTATGAGCACACTCTCTAAGGTTGTCTTCAACAACAACAACAACACCCTCAATCCTCTTTCTAAACAATGTAATATGTTTTTCACTAGCTCACTTGCTTAAAAGTTGTTTTATTAAGTAAGAGGTCTTGAGTTCAAGTCTTTTTTTGTTTTTTTTTAAGTTCATGCATCCATTGTAAGTTGTATTTCATTTAAATTATAAAAGTGAATCACTAAAAGTAGCTTTAATATTTTATTTGAAGTTATTTATTTTGCATGCAACTTTCATTTATAAAATAAACTTCATTGTAAAAGTGATCCTCTTTTATTCTATAAAAGTGGGTCACTTCATAAGAAACTTATTTGTAAAAGTGAAGTTTTTAGAAGGAGGGGTATCACCACATGGACCAACTTTTACTTTCCACATGGCTCTTTGGTTACCATTTCTGCATTTTTCAAAAGGGCATAGCTTTCACATCCAAAGTTCGTTTTCAAAGTCGGGTTTTTTTAAACAACCTATTTTTCCAAGAACATTCAATCTAAACGATTAGTTTCATATTTTAAATCCACATTCTCTGCATATTTAATATGGATTATCCCAATGACATTTTGCTTACCAATACCAACTACTCATGGAAATCCCATATGGAGGATGTATTAAAAGTAAAAGATTGTACCAAATTACTTTGGGAAAAGAACAAGAAAACACTGATGATGAAAAATATTCCAAATGGGTTTATAGGAATTCCAAATCACGTGAAATATTTCTTACCAGTACCAACTACTTCTCATGAAAATCCCATATGGAGGATGCATTAAGAAGTAAAAGACTATATTGAATTACCTTAGGAAAAGAACCAGAACCCACTGATGATGACAAGTATGCCAAATGGGTTTAGAGTAATGACAAAGCACGTGGAATAATCAGAATTTCCATCTCTCCTGATTTAAGGTTTCACCTTCGAGGACTTGATGCCCCCAATAAAGCTTGGGAAAATCTTGTAGTTGTGTTTGGTAAACACAAATTTTTTATTTTTTTTTAACATAAACGGTTATGAGATTATATTAAGAAGTGTGGCAGAGCCACTGGTTCAGATTACAAAATGCCCAGTGTTTCTTTGGGTCTTTTAACCTGACTACAAACAGCTTTAACTTCAAACAGCTGTGATTACAAACACAAGCCTACTTACTGCCAGAGTTCCCTATGTGCTTACTATACTGCTTATTTAAAGCCATGGCTAATACAATGCCAGACTGCTTGAGATCTTGTTACAATGACACTTAACCCAAAAGTTACTTATATTCATCCTGGTTCCAGTTACTGTTGAGTTGGGCCATTTTGGCCTCCAGTTGCTCCATTCTTTCATCGAATTCTTGTTGTGGGTTCTTTAATTCTTGATGAAGCTTGTCCAGTTCTTCAGCAAACCCAATTTTTGTCAGAGGGATGTCTGATTCAAGCTGTTCAAGTCGGCGACCAGCTTCCACATCCAGATTTTCCAAGAAATCTAGCTGGTGCTGTAGCATCTGCTGCAAATTTGCAAGGGTCTTATCCATCTCCTTCAAGCGTTCTTCTGTACTCATTGGCCCTTTGGAGGAAGACGCCATCGTCCTTCTTGCTTTACTTCACGTTCCTGGAGAAGCTCGCTCTGGTTTCTTGCTCTCTCTCTGTGCCTGCGCGTCTTTGTTGTTCGTTCCTTGAGTCGAATTGTGAGGGGCCTGAGCGCCCTTTATTTCTTTTTGGTCCTTGGTCATCATTATCTTTGGGAGCTGGGTGATTCGCGCGGATCCTTTGTCTGCCTCCCAACTCGGGCTCTCTTTCTCTTGGTACCTGGCTGAACCTGTTTGCCAATAAACCCGATCGTCCATATCTTCAAGCCCGATTTGCTTAGATCCCTTGTACCTGCGTGAGTCTGCATTTGTATGAGCGCTGATAGACCTCATGGGATTAGGGGATCTCCACTCGTTCCAATGTGCCATTAACTGATAGCGTACCTTCCTCCAGTAGCACGCCTTGATTGGCTTCTTGATCAGCACTGCAGTTTTGGTCTCTTAAAACATGATAGAAGTGACAGGAGTTCAGCTTGCTTGTGATAATTCGAATTTTATCCAGGAGGCTTTGGAGTTTTATAGTTTGAGAATTGGACCTCTTTACCAGGGCCTGTATTATTATTCTTGAATCACCTATTATTGTTAAGTCCTGAATATTGAGTTTTATTGCCAATTTCAGTTCCTGCCAGAGAGCCAATGCCTCAGCCCTGTTGTTGGTGTCTATGCCGAGCCCCATTGCATACTGCATGACTTTGCCTTGATTTGGTTCTTGAATTATGCCTCCTCCTCCAGAGGGACCTGGATTCCCTTTCGAGGCCCCATCGAAGTGAAGAATAGGAGTTTTGATTTTACCTTTCCAAGTAACAAAATCGCTTCCACTGCCCCTGATCTCCCAAGGTTCTGTATTGGGGTGCATTTTGTGTGGGCGTCCTAGTTCAGGGACATTGAATTGGGCTATCCAGTTTCTCTGTTCTTCATCTAGCTTTTGGATCTCGACTGTGGGACTGAGATGTGCATCCAGCTCCCCTATAATTGCTTGAATTTTGGTGAACAGTCTTTCTTCATTTAACAGACTGTCCTGGAAAATTCTATGGTTTCGCTCAAGCCAGAGGCTCCAGAGGGCAAGCTTTGGTAACAGTCCCCATATCCAGTGAGTTTGATTCTTTTTTTTGCCGGCAAAGGGACACATGGAATCCCATTGGAGGAGAAGACTTGTTACATCAGTGGGGAATCTGGTGATTAGCTGGAGCCCTGTAATTTTCTTCCAGACTTCTTTGGAGTAGTTGCAATTAAGGAGAAGATGATCGGTTGTTTCTTCCTCTTGGCAACAAAGTGGGCATCTAAAGGGCCCTTCCCAGCCCCTTCTTTTGAGGTTCTCCCCTGTTGGGATGCTCTTATGTGCCAGAGTCCATATGAAGAGGTCAACTTTTGGAATGGAGCGGT
>JZKD02S0593268.1:235202-257180 GCA_000966675.3 Picea glauca | reverse complement strand
AGAATAATATTGGAGAGATTGTTTTGCTGTAAATAGGTCTGCAGAGAATCCCAACATTGAATTTTTTCCCCTAAAATCTGTGGAGCATAAATATTAAATATGCTTACCTGACATCTCGTGCTTTTGTGGTGAACTTTGGTATGAATCCAGTGCATGCAAATATGGGAGCTGATCATGTCGATTCTGGAGGCGTCCCACAGAGTGCAAATCCCTCCTGAAGCTCCCAGTGCATTCCCGACGACTCCTTGACTTCCTTTCCAAACTTTCGATAAGGTTCTGAGCACATCTTGCTGGCTCATTTTGGTCTCCTCGAGTAGTAGGATACTTGCTTTCGAAGATTTGAGGATATCTTTCAGAGCTTCTTCCTTTTTTTTGCTGCCCATTCCTCTACAGTTCCAGGAGGTTATGATCATTGAGAACCTAGGTGGGGAGGCCTCCTTGGGAGGCTTTGATCTGCTTCCGCGTTGGATGTCCAGTGAACGTCGTTTTGATAGTGGATTGTGATCCATTCAGCACTGCTTTGTGGGATTCTTGGTTCCTTTCATCAATTTTTGATTTCCGACCTCTTCCTTTTTTCTTTGGGGAGATCCAAGTTTCATTTTCCTCCTCTGATTCACTTTCTATTTGGATCTCCCCATCCTCTGCATTCTGACAGCCGTTCTGCTGCTGGGGGGGATTGCTTTGTGCCCCCTCTTCTTCTATTGGCGAGTTTCCTTTATCTTTCGAGTGATGATCTTCCTTCCCTTCCTCAGGGGTCGCCTCATTTGGATCTTGAACACTTTCCTCCGTATTTTGGCCTAGGATTCGAAAGCTATTCTCCTTTCCTAGGGCTTCCGTGGATTTGGATTTCTTTGGTTCTGCCTGCTCTCGTCTTTGGCCTCTTTCTCTTGATCTCCCTTTCCGGGCTTGCTGCCAACCTTCCTCTCCCTCTTTTTCTGTGGTGGAGGGGGGAGCTTTTGGGCAATTTCTTAGGAAGTGACCATATTCGTGGCAGCCTCTGCACTTGAACGGAAGCTGTTCGTAATCCAGTTTTTGTATGTGGTGCCAGGTTCCGACCTTGAGCTTGATTGCTTCTGGAAGGCCAACTTCTATATCTACCTCTACGCAAATGCGCGCACAAGAGTACTGATCCCTTGGTTCTGCTCGATCGATGTAGCGCCCAAGACCATTGCCGATTGCTTGAAGGGAAGAGGTATTCCAGCAGTGGATCGGAAGATTGGGAAGTCTGACCCAGACCGGAACGTCTTTGGGGATTTCTGAGGCAGGGTCGAAGCTCGGGGTCCATATATTTAGGTAAATCCCTTGAGTGCGCATGAAGTAAGGGCCGTTTCTGAAGATCAGGTCTCTGTCCTCCTGGGAAATAAATTCGAAGATGAAATATCCTCGTCCGACCGCGTAGCTGGTCACACTGTTTGTAATCAGCGGTCGCCAGTTTCGTTGGACCCAGTTGTCTATGGATCTGGAGGAGGGCCAGAGGCCCATGAATTGGCCGATGAGACCTCGTTCTGAGAGAGATAGGGCGACTTTCATCGGTTGATCAGGGGGAAGATCGATTTCTGGAATATCCTTCAGTTTCTTGACGAAGCTGGGAGCTTCTACTGTGGTCGATTGTTTGCTACACGCCTCTACCAGATGGCGAAAGGAGGAGGCTGGGGAAGGAGGGGGCGGAGGCTCCCCTCCCTGACCTGCCATGGCGGATTTCAAACCCTAACGCACCAGGTCGCGCGAGTTTGGCTCACAAATCCGCTCTCTTTCTTTTTTTTACAGGTGGATAGATTCCAACTCATCATTACCACGGTAAACACAATATTATTCAATCCCACCAGTTGGAAAATCAGTTAATGAATTTAAGTCCAAATGATTTTTATTGCATTGAATATTACTTATCTATGTTAAAAACACTTAGAATTTTGTGCATATAATGTGAACTAGATCGGAAGGAAGATCAATGCATATATTCTATTCTTTCTAAGCTAGGTAGTGCATATTTTGTTTTTGTATCTACATTTTATTCCAATAGAGAAGCTCTAGGGGGTTCTTATGAAGAACCATTTCTTGATTCATTTTGTGATTCTCTAATTTGAGAGAAAGATAAGCTTGTACAACTTGGATTGATCAGAACTGCATGTAAATATAACAAAGCATTAGTGGATCAGTAGAAAGATAAATCCAAGAATCCAAAGAAGCAACATCCTTTCCACAAAAACAAGCAAACCAAGGGTCTCAAACCCTCTCGGCTAGGTTCTACTCCTAATGGTAACAAAGGAGAAAAATCTAAAAATAAGAAGACTCACAAACATTGCAACTTTCGTGGGAAATATGGTCACATGGAGTCCAATTTTTTTAAGAAGATGAAAGTTTTGGAAGCAACGATGAAGAAGCACTTGACATCAGTATTGATTCTTCTTATTCTAACTCTTATGCTTCTGGTTTATCCTTCAATACAACTTCTACTTCTTCTTCTAATGAGTGGCTTATTGATTCTAGAGCACCTGATCATATCTAGAATCACCTGATCATATGACTAAGGATAAAGCCATATTTTCTACTCTTAATGAATGTTACACCAAGTAAATATTTGTTGGTGATGATAGATATCTTAGTTTTGTAGGGTTTGGAACAGTTCAGGTATATAATGGTCATCTCAGTGATGTATTATGTGATCGAAGTATTTCCTACAACCTTCTATCAATATATCATATTACTCATTTAGGTCAAGGTAAAACCGCAGATTTTTCACCTCACCAAGTTGTAATTAAGGATTTAAAAGATCCTAAGTATGTTCTAGCAACTAGAATTGTTGATGATATTACCAAGTTGAACAAGTTTGACAACTTTGGGTCATCATATTTTCCATTGGTTTTTGTTGCTGATAATGATGATTTGAGAAAAATTTGGCATGAGTGGTTTGGTCATATAAACTATTTCTCATTGAAACAACTACGCAATCAACAAATGGCGATTGATCTTCTTTTTTCTTGCATAGATGGTTTTGGTTTCTGTTGTGTTCTCAACAAACATCAACAAGGCAGTTTTGACAAGCGTGCCTCTTGGCATGCCTTGACCCCTTTGCAGCTTTTTCAAAGTGACTTGTGTGGTACAATTGGGTGAAAGTATTTCTTAACTTTCATTGATGACTTTTCCAGACTCACTTGGGTTTACTTCTTAAAAATTAAGAGAAAAGTGTTTGAGAAGTTTTTGGCCTACAAGGCCCTTGTAGAAAAACAATCTGGACATCAACTTAAAAGGTTAAGAATAGATAATGGAGGAAAATATGTGTTTTGGAATCCAAATGAAACACACTATTCCATATACACCGCAACAAAATGGTGTTGCTGAGTGAAAGAACCACACATTAAAAGAATTGGCTAATTGTGTGATCCAATCTACAGGATTAAGTCTTAATTATTGGGCGAAAGACATGAATTGTGTAAATTACATAGTAAATCACACTCCCACAAAGGCTCTTAAAAATATAACACTGGAAGAAGCATGAAATAAAATTAAGCCAAATGTCAGTCACTTTCGTGTATTTGGTAGTGTAGCATGGAATCACATTCTTGATGAGAAAAGGAAAGCTTTATAGCCTAAAAGTGAGAAGTGTATTTTTGTTGGTTATTCTAAAGGTATCAAAGGTTACATACTTCTTCAATCTCATTCAAATGAAATAACTATTTGAAGGGATGTTAAATTTGATGAAAATCTCTTGGCCCGCGACCCTAAATCAACGTTTTTTCCTTATTTGTCCTACAAGCAATCTTCGGAATTTGTGCCATATTATGTTCCTATTCTCATTTCTTCTTCTTCAAATGATGATAGTAAAGATGAAAATCCACCTCCACCTTCTCACCTTCCTCTAGATGAGTGCATTGAACATGAACTTGCACCAACACCACCACTTCCTAGATGGGTTTGTTCAACAGGAGAAGTAATTGGTGATCTTGTGAGTGATCCTTCAAATCATCATCAAACACATTCACAATTTCAAAAATCCTCTTCTATTTTGGCTCAAGTTTGAGAGACTTAGAATCTAAATACATTTGCAGAAGCTTTAGGTCATCTAGATTGGGATACAACAATTAATAAAGATTATAGTTCTGTAATGAAAAACTATACCTGGGATCTTGTACCTCTTCCAAAAGGAAGAAAAATTGTTAGATGTAAATGGGTGTACAGAACTAAGTATGCATCAGATGGAAGTTTTGAAAGATATAAGGCCCTGTTAGTTTCCAAAGGGTTCTCTCAAGTTGAAGGCATTGACTATAATGAAACCTTTTTCACCATACCCAAAATGAATTCCATCTTCCTTGTTCTTTCCCTTGTTTCCTCACATAAATGGGAGCTCCATTAGATGGATGTCAAATATTCCTTATTTCATGGGGATTCACAAGAAGAAATATACATGGAAAAACCTCATGGTTATGTCTAGAATGACTCCAACCTTGTTTGATTCCTTGTTATTGGACAAATCGATAAGTGCAGACAAAAACATATATCCCTAGTTTCACCCTGGAACTAGATCAAAACAAGACAGTATAGTAAAATTTTCTTAAATTCCAGTTACCAAATAAGAAAAGAATCCAAAACATACGTTGTAAATGTTGTAGACCTGACCTCACCAATGTGATCCCAGCTCCGTCGTAAGGCTTATGGAGCATATCTGCAAAGAAACCCAAGCCAATGGAGACAAGAATAAAAGAGTATATTCGATATGAAACTATTTACGTGATCAAGGAATCATACAATATGGACAAATAACGTTCATATAGGAAAGAAAAATTATATCTGTATTAAAGAACGTGGAAGAAAGATACAACCAGATGCCTTGATGTTGTCAGGTTCCTTCCAACAATTCCTTGCTTCCCACACACTTCTTCTCCATGGATTATGAGACTGTATATTTGAAATTCACCCACAATCTATCTTGACAAAGCAAAGCTCGTAGCCAACATAGGCCCAAACACTCCAAAATCCAAGCTACAAAACTCAAGAACTAGCCATTCCAAAAACTCTCTAACCATTCCAAAGCTATCTTTCCCATGAGAAATCTTCTCCTTTTATAAGCTAAACAGGATAGGGTGAAGAGGTTAGGATGATCGCATAAGAACATGGATGTGACTCAGATCCAAACTGATTAGAGGCCACCTCACCCTCAAAGCTTTTATTCTAGAAATGTTGATAAGATGCTCTTTTCCTTCGTAAACAAGATCGTCACACCCTTAAAACTGAGAAAACTGCGACAACGTTGCATGACACTATGGTGAAACCTACGAATATCCTAAATCGTCGCACCCTTAACACTAAGCAAGGTGCGATGATCCATTTTTATAAGGTTTTGAAAAAGGAAAAGATAATTTTCATCTTTCTGGGAAAAATTGTCTTCTTTCTTCTTCAGTGATTCATGCCATTGATCCTTATAAAAAAAAAGGATAGGTTTACATCATTGATAGGCATAAGGATGAAAAAAACAATGTGTAACATTAAACCCCCCAAAGTATGAAGTTAGAAGAGACTGATAGTTGAAATACTTTGTCGAGTATGTGTAGGGAACAAGGAACATATTGGTTGGAAACTTGCCAACAAACAAAGAAATGTAGTATAATAATATATCATCACTGAGGTAGGAATTCCCATACTCAAAATACAAATGAATCAAAGCATAAATGTCGACATGAAAATATCCATGTCAAGAAAGACAGGTCATGGCCACCAAACATACACTGTGGATCCATGCCATTATGACTCAAATCTGAACATAGCCACCAAAAATACACTGTGGATCTATGTGTTAAAGACTCAAATTTGAACATAGCCACAAGACATAAATTTTGGATCTATGCAACAATAGAATATGACTATACTCCAACGCAACGTGAATCTGTCATAAAAGATCTAGGTTATTCATCTCCATCACTCAATAGTACGAATCTAACAATGCGAATACATGTGCTGAAGTCGGACATGGTAGAAACCACTTGATTAACGATCCTTAGTGAATACAGTTAACAAGTGCAAGGGAAATCACCATTAATGTCAATGAATCCCAAGGTACACTAGTACAATCCAACGGGTGCGAATTTATGAGTTGAAGTCGAACACTCGACGGAATCTCCCGATCAAGGGTCAATAATGAAAACCCATTGTCAAAAGCAAGGAAACCTGCCATTAGGGCATGCAAGTTCCAAGGTACCAATTAGTTTCTAAGTATAATTCCTATATAATGAGTTGAAGTCGACAAGAAAAGACTCATCACAAGAGGGACTTAATGTATCCCCCATAAATGACACAAAACAAGTAACAAGATTTGAAGTAGATCAGAGTAACAAGTGATTTAGGACTGACTCGAGGGATGACCGATGCAATAGAAGGCTTAAGGACTGCATAAATGGACAACGTAATAAAAATATTTTCGTGTTGAAATTATTTTTGAACATATTGACGACATGACAACTGTATTGGAAGTACTAACTCAACAACAGGGATCATAGAACAAATTGTAATCTTATAAAGGAGTATGATCAAGAGACAGGCAGATTTTCCAACCTAGACACAAAGCAAGTGAAAGGGTGTCATGTTCAAAAGGGACTCTTCCATAGAATATAGGCTTAGATACATTTCTTTCCCAATTTCCCCCCCACCATTTCTGGTGAGTACCTCGTAATATTTACACAAGCTTAAGGAGGATAACATATGCTTGAATTGTAAGGTCATCCTTTGGATGAGTCCCTTGAAGTATGTTTAACAAACCCTAAGAAGGAGTGGTTATGTCCCATATGGGCCTTTCAATGTTTGTTTTACGAGTCCAAAGAAAGAAAACTCAGTGGTTTTTCATATTTAGAGAGTCTGAAAAACATTTAAAGGAAACTCCAAAAAGCCCTTTTTTGTAAAGTAGTCCGATGACACCGAAAAAGAGATAAAATACTGCTCAACAGATGTTTTCTTGAAATGATTTAACGAGCGTGAAAATAACAAGATCTCTCAACAATCGTTTCATGTTTAAAGAGTCTGAAAAGAGCTTAAAGGTAACTCCATGGGGTTCCTTTTTCGCATAACCTTTACGAGTCCGAAAAAGTGATAAAACTTTACTCCGTTATACTCTCACGTATTTACAAGCACGAGAAAGAACAAAGACTAAGCTCGAGATTGTTTTCATTTTAACGCAAGCTTAAAACAAAACAAAACTATGCTTGGGATAGATTTTATTTTTACACGAGCTTAAAACTAAACAAAACTATGCTTGGACCTGGTTTCATTTTTACACAAGCTTGAACTAGAGGAAACTATGCTTGAGGTAGGTGGTTTCATTTTTACACAAGGTTGAACCAGATAAAACTATTCTTGTGACTTCCCAATGCATTATCCAGGGATGGTTGGTACTTTTCCCCAAGATTTAGAAGCTAGTGACTTAACTTCATCATGAAGTCCAAAGGCTGTAATAATTTCCCCCCAAGCTTTGTTTTGTCCAATGACACAGGCATATGAAATGAAGCTTCAAATACTATACATAAAGAAGTACTTGACTCAATCGAAAGGGGGGAAATTTATTTCATTTTTTAACAAGCTTGACACAGGAACATGAAATATGCTCGAGAATCCATGTTCAATCCCCAGACCTTTGTTTCATTTTTTAATGATCTTGACACAGGAGAAGAACTATGTTTGTAACCTTTGTTTCATTTTTTAATGAGGTTGTCACAAAGACGCAAAAACTATCCTCGTAGTTGGTTTTCATTTTTTAATGAGCTTGAAATCAGAAAACCATGCTCAAATCTCTCTTCTTGATCATGGCTTCCAAGAGTACGTTTCTCCGGAAGGACACCATGTCAAGGGACAAAACTTGATCATGTCTTCCAGTAAATCTTCACTAGATGAAAGAAACACACTCTAGAAGGAACACATGTCAAGGCCCACGACATGGGTAAGGAGATCAGGCTCTAAAAGCCCTATCGAAGAGGCCACCATGTCAACTACCGTATCTAATTCATAAGAGATTGAGCTTACAATGAGAGTCTCATATTCATCGAAAATTGAAGGCATGGAAGACAATGCCACATAATTGACCTGTGGTGGGGGCAATACCATCTGCATATACGAACTGTTTAGGGAGGTCATAGGGTTGATGGTCAAGTCAGGGCCAAGAAATGAAAGTTGATCAATATTCACAATTCTTCCATCATGAGGGAAATATATCACACGAAAAATAATGGACATGATAGCTTTCATGGCATAGACATAATCTCTCCCAAGGAGTAAATCAAAATCCAAGGGATCGTGGACTACCATGACATCAATAAAGAAAATTTTCCCTCCCAAAGTTATGGGAAAATGCAGAAGGGTCCCTAAAGGTTGATTGTTCCTTCTGTTAAAATCTAAAAGATTTTGCGTAACCAACACGAGGTGAGGATAACCCAAATTAACTTTCCAAACAATAGAAGACAAAATACTAACATACGCACCTTCGTCTATCAGCATTTGAGGAACGTCCCAACCACAAACTTGTAATGTAATATTGAAAGGAATGTGAGAGGGAAGATGAGGTTCAGTTGGCACGCCCTATTAAAAAATTTTGACCTCATTACTTGGAGGGGGTTCCATGGGAGGAGGAATACCCCTTAGCACGGTAGTGTCTGTATCAACAAGAAAAACATGGACAATGTCAGATTTACTCTCTAGTGGGAGAGTAGGATCGACTAATGACGAGATCAGATTGACCACTTGGGTTACATTCTCCAAGGGGAGAATGGAGTTGATGGATGGAAATATATTGACCACTTGGGTTTCACTCTCTAACGGGAGAGTGGGATCGATCGAGGTTGGGATTGGATCGACCAATTTGTCAACTAGTTCAACTAAGGACGTGACCAGATTGACTACCTGATCAACTGAACTGATCAACGAAGGGACTGGATTGATCATTCCATCAACGATAGGTGGGTTGAGAGTATGGGTGTGGTAATAATCTAGAAGTTGAGGTTGGGAAACAATCATGTCTTCCATTAATTTCAAGGCTTCATCCATACGAGGGAAAATTTGAGTTTGATGACTCCCTCTGCATAACATACACAGGAACTTGATTGTACTTTTCTGCTTCCCAACGGTATCCTGACTAGTTGACAGGAGGTCATCAACATGTTTTTTAGAGGTTGACGACATGGGTTGGTGAGAGCGTGTAGACCATACTTCTATAACCTTGGATAGACCTAGATAATACTTAATAAGATGGCTACCCTTACAAATCCTGCAAGGGTACTTGGGATTACGAGTTGTTTGGGTGATCTTGGCACCATCAACACTCCCAGCATGATTATTAGTAACTGGTTGTTTTCCAACATGTTTGGTAGTTGTTGGAATTTTGGACCCTTTATTATGTTTCTTATTCTTAATCTCCCTTTTCTTCTTCTTCTTATCCACCGAGCTACTAGCTTCATAGCTTTCACTCAGCGAAGAAAATGAAACGGAAGAAGACTTTGCAACTGAAGAAGTCGAAGAAGATCTGACTCGTGAAGAAGGTGAAGTATCAACATGAGGTTGATGTTCTTGGGGGGGAGTTCTTACAACCGAAGCACTTGCTGTATTTGGGATTACCTGAGTGGAAAACAACCATATCGATAATCCAATTGTGATACGTGGAAGGCTCAAAGTAGCGATGTAAGGATGACCAATGTTTTCATAGGAAGGAAAAACAAAAGGTTCCCCTGAGCAGGGATTTATTCATTGGTCGTTCTGAGAACTGACCCATAAATACAGATCCAACTTAAGTCCTATAAGGGAAAACAAACAACACACGCTAAAAATCTAGTACGCAAGCAAGAAAAGAAAACCTTCTCACAATGAACAAACTAGTTGGTGATAAAATCCAATGTCGCGGGAACAATTTAAGAAGGGGATGAGATAGAGCAGGTGGAAAAGTTACGTTGACGACCTGATTAAAGGAATATGCCTTGGTGAAAGCTTCCACACAATAAATGTGGATTTACCCTCCAAGGAGCCTGAGTGAGTTTGGCCAACTTCGATTCCAAGCACAACAAAGACTTCCCCTTCATCATCACCTCATGTATTATCCTAAAGAGAAAGTCCACTAAGGTTACTAAATACAACAATGATGTCTGGGGAAACAATCGACACTATGATACATGTGCAAGGGCAGGGAAACTGAGCCCTAAATCAACTTTAGAAGACCTACACATGGTTTTTTTCTCAAGTGACCCCCAATAATATGTGTAACCACTACACCAAGACCAATAAAATAGTGTTAGTCACTCCGCTAGTCTCAATGCGACCTCATGATTGACCCTTATGTGAGAAGGGCTTCCCAGGAAAAAATGTAATAAGTGTATTCACCGCTCCCTAGCACAAGATTTTATGTTTGTTTACAGCTTTGGAAATTTATCTTTCACACCTATTCCAAAGCCATACACCCTAACCTAATGTAGGTTTGCCACTAGAAAATATAAAAATGTCTAATCAATTTTTATAAGTGCTTTATTTTAAGGTTGTTGTTTACTCAAGAGAAAAATGGTGTGGACTCAATGATGTTTTGACCGACTCTAAACAATGCAAAGAAAAGAGAATTCAAATATTTCACTTTGATGAAAGATATATTATTGGAAGGAGAAAACGCTTATTATTCCCAGATGCACAATGTCCCAAAATTTTATGAAACTCATTAATATCAATATCTTCAAGAAATGAGCCAAAGAAATTGTACACCAATACATGATTCTTTCTCCCCCATGCAATTTCACTACTTCAAATGAAAATATGCCCCCAATCTAAATTTTTTCTCTTAAGACGAACTATTTAGAAAAAGAAATGTTATTTCACTAAACAATTCTAAAGAAAAAACAATTCTTTGTAACTGAAAGACACTCAAAGAAAGAGATCAAATATTTCAAAAGAACACAAGCTAAAACAAATCAAATAAGGCTAAAAGCATATTGAAATACTATCAACAAACTATAATAAAATCCAAAAATTCACCCCAAAATCATATCTAAGATCTGGGCAAGAAAAAACCATCAAATATTTTTTTTTCACACAATCGTCGCAGGCTATTGTTGGCCCTTGACCAAGTTTTGAGGATTCTTGGTCATGTGTGACCTAATTTTGGGACTTCAAGAGGGTGTCAAAGGCGAAGCACAAGAAAAATCAAAGATCATGGGATCTTGGCCTCTTTTAGGGCCCTTTTTGGGATTTGGGATTATGTAACGGGTATGGGAATGTCGGCCCACGGGTTCACCCATGCCTAGGCCTATTTTGTATGTATAAATAGATGCTAAGGCAATGTAGTGAAAACAAGTGGCTAAGTGCTAGAATTGGATCTATGTGATCAAGAGCTATAAGTACTTTGTGCATACTGTGTGAGACTTGCAGAGATAAGTGCAAGTCATTGTAAGAGGCTATGGAAGGATGTGTGCTTAGATCTACTCGGGGAAAGAGGATCTAGCAAGTTGCGCAGATCTCCTGTCCTCTACGAAGTAGGGTTTTTGAGGCTTTGTGCATGTAACCTATTGAATAAGCTAATAAAGAATACAAATAGTTGGTGGACATAGCCTCAGGGTGGGGGTGAACCATGTACATGATGTGTTGCTTTGCTTTGTGCAATGTGTTGATGTGCTTATATGTTAATGTGCTTAGTGCTTTAATATAGATGAATGATTTGCCGATTCTTAGTGCTTAATAATATAGATGGATTTTAGATCTGAATTATATACATGTGCTTAGTTCTTGAATCTGCTAGATTTGATCTGTTCCATCATGCTAAGTGATGTTAGATGCTAGATCTGGTTGACTACTATGTTGTAATGTAATTAGGGTTTAATTGTGTTGTAACTAAGAACTGAATATTGATTAATGTTAACTATTGAGTGCTCTGTTAAGTGATTAGAATCACAAATCCGTGTCCCAGCTAAGGTTTCATACACTAGAGTCCTTCAACCACCCTTGCCTCTACCTCGGGTGAGACTCCATCTTCTTCGCAGGTGTTGCCAAAAGGGTCGGTAGTTAGGGTTTTGTTGGTGCATTGTTGTAGCATTGAACCCTGGGTCTACCCCTATGCCAAAAAATGGTTCTGTTGTTGGGACCTGAAAATGTGATTGCTAGGAACTGAGGAAAAAGAAGCTTTGTGCAAAGACCCGACCTGAAATTGTGAAATCTCTGTGCATAGATATGTCGCTCTAGTGCGTAGTATTCTAATTGATTTATGAAGCTATGTGCTAAAGAAAGAAGTCAGATCTGAAGAAAAGAGGTAAGATATGAATTCTTTGTGCTATGATAAAGGTAAGAATAGTGAAAAGTTTTAAGATCTAGAATCTTTGTGCTCTACTAAAGATAAGATTAGTGGAAATTTTATTTTCTAAAGTATGGATCTAGGTATGTTTGATAAGATTTTCCCTAGATTGAAAACTAGGGAACTGATAGAAGAAATAAGATTTGATATGAGTAGATCTGATAGGAATAGTGAAAAATATGTTATACCTATGCATAGAGAGAATGTTTGGAATAACAAATGGATGCAGGATCCTAGAAATAATTTTTTGCAGGTTAGCTACCATGATCCTAGTGCGCAGTACAGGAAAGGCTGGGGATGATTTAAGAGAAATATAGGATTAACCCTTTGTTACAGTTGCAGAAGACAGAGACATCTGGCTAAGGAATGCCTTGGTAGAATACCTAGTTGCCTTTGTTGCAAAGTTATGGACCATGAAGTATTGGATTGCTCTAGAATGATTGCTAAGGTTGAAAGAATGAATATGAACTAAGAAAACCCTAAGGAAGATCCAGAAACTGAGATTATGAAAGAACCCGAGAAAGGATCAGAGAAAGTATTACTACATATGCAAGGAACCTTGAATGACCACCGACATATCAACTTATCAGATATCTTTAAAGAAAAAGATTACATTGAAGCAAGAATAAGATACTTCGACATTGACTGTGTTCTGGATGAGGAAACACAAGTGAATATCATGACCGAAAGAACTTGGGAAATTCTAGGAAAGCCTACTATGATTCCTTCATTGGGAGGAATAGGATTATTTAGAGGAAAGATGATAACCCTATGTGGAAGAGTTACCAGGATATCTATGAGTGCTCATGGAACTTCGATAGAGGAAGAATTTGAAGTTGTTAAATTTATTGAGAACAACGCTCAATTTTCTATGTTATTAGGAAAACCGTGGATTGAAAAAGATCAGGCCAGAAGGAAAGAAGAAGAAGTCTTAGAACAAAAGAAGAAAGAGTTGAAAGATTTCATGACTAGGAGGATTGCACACTTGATTGAAGAGTAGGAGAACTAGGCGAAGCTATTTCCAACTAGAGATTAGGATGTCGAAGTTGGAAGAACATTAGAAGACCCACAAAATACTAAAGTACCTATTCCAAATATAGATGAAGTATTACCCCTGATTTCTAGGAAAGAACCTCAACAACGCGAAGTTACTCTGCCAAAAGAAGATAAGAATTAGAATGGAAAAAGGAACTCCGAGACGAATCTCACTGGAAAGAAGGCTAGAAAACTAAGTAAGAAGAGAGATAAGCTTGAAAAGTTACAGAAGGTTCCCAAGGGAACGTCACAGAAGGAAAATTTTCAAAATTGGAGCTTCGTCAGAATATCAGAACAACGTCACATGGCACTTCGCCATGGTGAAACAATATAGTTGTTGAAATAACATAACCGTTCGACCAACGACCCAAATGGGTAGAAAGGAATTTAGGATTAGAAAGTTTGCTACCAGACCGTTGGGACTGCACCATAACATACAGAACTGAGTTAATGAATACTTTGCACATGTTGCGAGAGATCTATTGCCAAGTTATCTATTTATCCCTTCACACCACGCAACGAGAACACTTTTTCTAATCATGAATATGAGCCCGCAGATTAGTTGAGTTTGCACAATGATAACCATGCTATTTCCATATACTTTGTTGCATTAACCAGTTACTCTTCGAACCTGAGATATTCAACTACGAGCGTGCATGTCAGACGAGCTTAGAGTTGCAGAGAAAATTGTCGAAGAATTTCTTATTGACCTAATGAATGAAAGGGTAATGTATGAAAGAGAAATGTTTGCAACTATTCAAGAATCATCCATGAGAGGAATGCAAGCCTCTCCATCGACTGCTCGTGGAGACGGATCATCCCAACCATCAGCGGAAAAGAGAACCAAACACAAAGACGACCTAGCAAATGTGAAGCTGATCCCGTCCATATTGTTGGATTACATCCCACCTCTAGCCGGGGTAGTGAGTCGATATAATGTGCCAAGAGAATTCGAGTACACCATGGTTACTGCGTACCTGCCGAAGGGGATATGCACAGTTCACGCACAGTAGGATAGGATCACAGTGTTGAAGTTCAATGACTTCAACCTTGGAGATCGAAAAAACTATAGTATGCTTGCCCCATATAAACACCTGACCATGATGAAGGGGAAGAACTCAAAGATAATCCCTCAACCATGGATGATGAACCTCACACATTCCACTTTGTTAAATTTCATGAAAGTCCCACACTTCGAAAGGCACCAGGAAGTCAATGCCTATGTCAAGTTATTACTTTCATGTTACCATGGTGGCTATTTATGAATAGATCGTCCTATCATAGTCAACCCGACGTTGATCCATAGGATTATAGGCTTGAGTATGCAAGGACCCGACCCACATGAGTTTTATCTAGGAAAAGCCACAGATCGTGCACTAGCATAGAAGATCAAGGATACATATGGCGATGTTGAAAAGGGAACGCGAGGCTACAAGGTATCCTCCATCCATAATGGCGTAGTGTGCCTCTCCTATTAGTTAATTGTGGGAATGTTAGTAAGGAAGAATAGACATATGCAGGTCACAGGATTTGTTGTTGACCTCACAGGAAAGTGCATGGTGAATCAGTTGAAGCTAGACTGTCACGAAGCACATGATTAGGGATACAAGTTCCACTTCAGCTGGCTCTTGATCCTTATCACCTTTGTTGCCTGGGAGATGTCGGAAGGTGTGACCTTCCTAGATATTGAATTGTTCAAGCCACTTGTTGTGAATTTCACTACCCTATGGTACTCGAGAGATATGAACAAACAATGGCAATTGAACGTTGTTTTTCATACATACTACCTTCAGCTGAAGAGAGACATAGAAGCAAAACCTTGCATGACTCTAAAAACCTTACAGAGATTCCAACCTCTGATGAATTTTTGCGCAGATCGACACTTCATCTACCTTATAGCATGAGCCGATGAACATAAGGAGCAGTTGAATTCATACTACAAGCTCATAGAAGAGGATATTAAGGAGATCACTAAGGACTGGTCGACAGACCTCTTTATTCCAGCAGACCCTGCAGAGATGTCCAACCTTGACAGCCCAGAAACTACACATCATACACCTGGACCTAGCAAAACGAAGAATACCAAAGAGGTCCAAGACCTAAGCAGTGCCTAAGGAAAGACTGCTTTAGTATCACCTGACCGAGGAGGTGAGGAGGAAGAAACAAATGGTACGGGAGCTTAACAGAAGCAAGGAAAAGTAGCACTGTCAAGAGATGATATCGATCCCCTGAAGAACAGGAAGGTTTCTCTCCCAAAACCTTCTTCTCGAAAGAAATTGAGAGCCACCGTGACCAAGATGAATACTGTGCTTACTACTGATGAATTTTACTTCATCATAGCAACCCTCAACAATGCTTCACTGGAAATTGTGGAGAAACAAGAATCTAAGCAGGAGGAAATGTATGACAAAATTAAGGTCGAGTTCTGAGGGGTACAATAGGCCCTTCAGTCTAACTGTGCACTATCCACTACGCCCCTGTCATCAGGAGAACCAGAGTTGGGGGATGAGCCAGCCCAACTCCACCAATTAGTTCATGTGGTCAAAGATCGTCTTCGTCGTGCACAAGAAGAAGCAAAACAAGCTACCCAGACCTTGAAACAAGTACAAGGAAACATTTTAGAACAACACAAAATTGAAAAACAAGAGAAGGTTTCTCTCTAGTCCAAGTTTGAAGAAGAGAAAGCACAGATGCAGCAAGAGAAAGAATAGTTTCTCGTAGAGCAGATCAAAGTAAAAGAAGCAGTAAACAAAGCCCTCTGCTCTATGAAAGTCTTAGAGCTACATGTTGAAGACTGAGTCACGCATCAAGTAGAGCAACTCGTAGAAGCTGTCTAGAAGCTACAACAACAAATAACAGATTTAGAGCTCTACACTATACCTGACACCCCGCAAGATGTAAGGGACCAAAGGGAAGCCAGTGCTTGAAGCACAACTGAAAGAATAAAATTCCTTGCCCTGGAATGCAAGAAACTGAGTGATCATGATGCCCAAATGTATGAAAAACTCACTAAGGATCCAGAATTGAAGGCACTGGAATCACAACCCTAGGAAGCGAAGTATCAAGTAGAGACAATACAGGCGCAGTTGAAGCCCCTATCAGCTGTGGAAAGAATGAAGTGACACAAAGAGAAGCGCATTGCCGAGAAACATATCCATACTATTCAGAGCAGAGTTATGGAAGTAACTCAGAGGCTCCAACCTGTACAGAATGAGGCTTATCAATTGTTCACAGAAATCGAAGGCTAAGGAGCAGAACTAGTGCAAGTTGTCATTGCAGCTGAAAAATGCCTACAAGGACCTGTCAACGAAGAATTCATACAAGAGTTCACTAAATAGGAGGTCGTAGCACAAAAACAAGTCAAAGCAGCTCGAAGCTTTTGAAGTAGAACTAGTCAGATCAGAGTGACTCGGGACAAGTCACAGGTGAGTGTTGGGGGCTTGTTGGCCCTTGACCAAGTTTTGAGGATTCTTGGTCATGTGTGCCCTAATTTTGGGAGTTCGCTAGGTTGTTGAAGGCAGAGCGCAAGACAAAGCGACGATCACAGGATATCGACCTCTTTTAGGGCCCTTTTGGGATTTGGGGTTATGTAACAGGTATGGGAATGTCAGCCCATGGGTTCACCCATGCTTAGTCCTATTTTGTATGTATAAATAGATGCTAAGGCAATGTAGTGAACACAAGTGGCTAAGTGCTAGAATTTGATCTATGTGATCAAAAGCTTCAAGTGCTTTTTGCATACTATGTGAGACTTGCAGAGCTAAGTGCAAGTCATTGTAAGAGGCTGTGGAAGGCTGTGTGCCTAGATATACTTGGGGAAGGAGGATCTAACGAGCTGCGCAGATCTCCTGTCCTCCATGGAGTAGGGTGTTTGAGGCTCTGTGCATGTAACCTATTGAAGAATCTAATAAAGAAGACAAAGATTTGGTGGACGTAGCCCTAGGGTGGGGGTGAACCACGTACATGTTGTGTTTCTTTGCTTTGTGAAATGTGTTGATGTGATTATATGTTAATGTGCTTAGTGCTTTAATATAGATGAATGATATGTCGATGCTTAGTGCTTAATAATATGTATGGATGTTAGATATGACTTATATACATGTACTGAGTGCTTGAATCTGCTAGATCTGATCTATTCCATTATGCTAAGTGTTGTTAGATGCTAGATCTGATTGAATACTGCGTTGTGTTGTAATCAGGGTTTAACTGCGCTGTAACTAAGAACTGAATATTGATGAATGTTAACCGCTGAGTGCTCTATTAAGTGATTAGAATCACAGATTTGTGTCCCAGCTAAGGTTGTAGACACTAGAGTCCTGCAACCACCCCTGCCTCTACCTCGGGTGAGACTTTATCTTCTTCATAGGTGTTGCCAAAGGGGTCGGTAGTTAGGGTTTTGTTGGTGCACTATTGTAGCGTTGAACCCTGGGTCTACCCCTGTGACAACAACTACTAGACTAACACAGTGCAACAATGTTGGATCGTCGTAGGCCACAGAATAGTACAGTGCGACGATTTTTCACTGTGTCTCAAAGCAGGGTGCAACAGACACCTAAAAATTGGAAAAATTAAAAAGCATTAAGGTTTTTCTATGAATTCAACAGTCAGTGAGTCATATTGGATCTCCCGGTGACTTAGAAAAAAGAACCCAAGAATACAAACAAAGAAATACAGACTACTAGGAAAACAATATGTTTCCTCAGTATGGTCACCAATTTTTTTATCGGACAAATTGGTAAGTGTGGACACAAACAGATATCCCTAGTTTCACCCCGAAACTAGAACAAAACAAGACAACATACTAAAATTTCTTTAAATTTTAGTTACCAAATAAGAAAAGGATCCAAAACATACCTTTTAAATGTTGTAGACCTGACCTCACCAATGTGATCCTAGCTCCATCGTAAAGTTTATGGAGCAGTATCTGCAAAGAAACACAAGCCAACGAAGATAAGAATAACAGAGTCTATTTGATATGAAATTATGTATGTGATCAAGGAATCATACAATATGGAAAAATAACATTCATATAGGAAAGAAAAAGTATATCTTTATTAAAGAATGTGGAAGAAAGATACAACCAGATGCCTTGATGTTGTCAAGTTCCTTGCTTCCCACACTCTTATACTCCATGGATTCTGAGACTGTATATTTGAAATTCACCCACAATATATCTTGACAAAGAAAAGATCATAGCCAACATAGGACCAAACACTCCAAACTCCAAGCTACAAAACTCAAGAACTAGCCATTCCAAAAACTCTCTAACCATTCCAAAGCTAGATTTCCCATGAGAACTCTTCTCCTTTTGTAAGATGAAAAGGATAGGGTGAGGAGTTTAGTATGATCCCATGAGAACAGGGATGTGACTTAGATCCAAACCGATCAGAGGCCACCTCACCCTCGAAGCTTCTATTCTAGAAACGTCGAGAAGATGCTCTTTTTCTTCATAAACAAGATTGTTGCACCCTTAAAACTAAGAAAATTGTGACAATGTCACAGTCCACTATGATGGAACTTGCGATGGTCCTAAATCGCCGCACCCTTAACACTGAGAAAGGTGCGACGGTTCATTTTTATAAGGTTTTGACAAAGGAAAAAATAATTTTCATCTTTCTAGGAAAAGGTGTCTTCATTGTTCTTCAGGGATTCAGGCCAATGATCCTTCTAAAGACAAAGCATAGGTTTACATAATTAATGTTCATAAGGGTGAAGAAAATAATGTGTAACATTTAAGAAATCTCTTTATGGTCTTAAGCAATATCCTCGAGCTTGGTATGCCAAAATGGACAACTTTCTTCTTCATACTGGATTTTCTAGATGTCATTATGACCCTAATGTTTATACCAAGAAAGTAGAAATCCATCTCATAATCCTTGTTCTCTATGTTGACGAACTTATCCTCACTAGTAGTGACCCAAAACTTTTAAACCATGTGAAAAACAACCTTAAGAAAAAAATTGAAATGACTGACTTAGGCAATTTGCACTATTTGTTTGGCCTCCAAGTTCTGCAAACCAAGGAAGGATTTTTTCTTTCCTAGTCTAAGTATGCTTATGAACTTCTTCATCCCTTTCACATGGAATATTCAAAACCACATCCTTCTCCCTTCTAGTCTGGAGTCAAACATGTTTCCACCTTACTTCTCCCAAAGTTGATGCCACTTTGTACTGCTAGTTAGCTGGTAGGGTCTTATATTTGACTCACACCCATCCTGATATTTCCTTTGTTGTTGTCCTTGTTTACCGATATATGAAAAAACCTTATGAAATTCATTGTAAAGAAGATAAAAGGATACTTCGGTATGTCCGTGGTACAATTCAGTTCATGATACATTATAGTTCAGGGAGGACTCCTTTATTCGTTGGTTTCACTGGTTCATATTAGGCCGATGGACCTGATGATCAAAATTCTACTATATGTTATGTTTCAGCCTTGGTTCATGACTTGTCTCTTGGGCCTGTAAGAAACAACATGATATTTCTCTTTCTTCGGTAGAATTAGTGTACCAAGAAATGATTAGTGCAAGTCTAGAAGCCTTATGGATTCGATAGATCCTTTCAGAGTTTGGCTTCTAGCAACAACATCTGACCACCCTTTGGTGTGATAATTAGAGTGACATCAAGATCGCAAAAGATCCAATTAAACATAAGCACAACAAACACATCGACTTACACATGCACTTCATCAGAAAGCTCATTCATGATCTAGTTATTAAAGTGTTCTTTTTCCCTATAGAAGATCAAGTTGCAAACAATTTCACAAAGTCTCTTACAGAAGTAAAGTTCTCCAAACTTCGATCTAGATTGGGATTTCATGAAGTTGTTATTAAGGGGGCATAGGCTCTAATGCATCCTTCCTTCTCATATTGTGTCGTCTTTGTAAATCCTTCAATCCTATCCCATGTTGTTATTAAGGGGGGATATTAGAATATTTAGACACTTAAGAGTTAGTTAAGATAAACTTGGTCAAATGTTTCATTAGGTAAAATTGTGTTTCTCTAGTATGCATTAGTAGTTAGGTAATCTGGCGGTCATGATATGTTCCCAACATAGACTAATCTAACTATTCATATTCTCCTCTATCTTAATGGATATATAGATCCGTGACTTAACACTTGATTAGTTCATGATCTCTATTTAAAGAGCATGACGGGTCATTTTTCGATGATCGATTGTGAGAAACTCTCTTGTAAATCTCTTTGTAATATTTTATTTTTCATTAATAAATTTCTCCAAGTTTCCACGTTGGTTGGGGCCATGGATGGTTCACCATAGGGGTTTTTCCACGTAAAAACATTAGTTTGTTGATCTTTGATCTGGTTTTTTGAGTGGTTACTAAATGTGCCTATCCTCTAGTGGAATACTTGTGTTTTCAAACACATCCTATGTTGAAGAGTCAAGCGGATTTGTCACTAGTATGTCATTGGATAAAGTGGATCACCCGTCGGTATACTATGTGTCAGCGGGTAATGTAGATCGTTTGAAAATACATAGTGTATCGATGGGTAGACAAGATGTTCAAATTTTCGAATGATCAAGTCTAGTGGAGAGGAAAATAAATGTTTAAGTGTCAAAGTTCCACAAGGGAGAAGTCCAAAACTTTTTAGTGGAAAGGAAGTTAAGAGGAGGACCCAATTTATTTGCTTAGATCAATGGCTTCAGAGTAGAATTAAAGAATTTAAGGGAGGGTGTTTTTCCTGGAACAACACTAGATTAGAGTCTCCAAGTACTATCAAAGTTCTTAGTAGACACCCTTATTTCCTTCGAGATCATGGAGACTCCCCTCATACCTTCCACCCCTAAAATTTAATTTTTTTTAAGAAATTTTCTTAATATTTGGAAAAAATGTTTTCAATAAAATAAAAACAATATAAAAATATTTACATCTTCATTTTCAAAAAAGAAAAAAACAAATGTACAATTCATTTTTTTTTAATAAAAAAAACTAACTACAATAAATTAAAATTCTCATTTTAACTAATAAAAAAAAATTATTGAACTTTTTTATTTTATAAATGGATACAAAATTTCAATAATTTTTTTAAAAACTTTTTTCATTTAAAAAAAATATTTACAACAAAGAAAAAACAAAACAATTAAAGAATATAAAAAAATCACATCCTTATCCTCGACAACATTAAATATTTTTTTTATGATGATGATGATGATGATTAACGTCCACTAAGACTGAATTGGTCAAGCAGACCTTAAGAGCGTAAGTGATTACTTATGAGTCTTTAGAATTTTGTTTTTGTACTCGAAAAACATTAAGAGAAGCTTTCTAAGATCACCATACTTTTGTTGAGTTAAGAGGTTAGGAAGGTTGGTAGTGTGATAAATATTTTGAAAATGAGATCTAATATGGGTATAGGCTGGACAATCTAAGAGAAAGTGCTTTTCATCTTCAATCTTTTTAGTGTCACAAAGGTGACACTCTCTTTCATCCCATGGCATTTTAGGAATTGACCAACGCCCAGTTTCACTATGGAGCTCGTGAGAATTTGTTCTTACCTTAGCAATGCTTTTTTTTTCTTTATGCTTGGCAAAATAGATAGATAATTTTGATCTTCTAGATTAGGGTTGATTACATCTTTATAATACCTTAATTTTCTTTTTTCCTCTAACTCTTTATCACACCACATTTTCTCCTTA
>JZKD02S0593268.1:204575-227551 GCA_000966675.3 Picea glauca | reverse complement strand
CAAATTGTATGTATCGAAAATTTTTACTGCAAAAGGCATAAAAGGGAAGAGTGCATGATGGGGCAGTCCAACGGTCGATTTGTATATTTGCGGAATTTCGGGTGTTTTTTGTAGGTCGTGAAACAATGAAAGGGAAATCTTGAGCCCGCCTATCTGAGAACCCGTAATAGAAAAATTCGCTAAGTATGGAATAGGGAAACGGTCGGTCAGACTCATTTTCGCTAATATATTGAAATTTGTAATAGATATCCCATTACTTAGAAAGATCTTTTCTGCATGTATATCACAAAATTCTGGGTGTTTTTTGCAGGTCGTGGAACAATGCAAGGGAAATATTGAACCCACATGTCGAGGAACCCGCAAGTGAAAAATTCGGTAAGTATGGAATAGGGAAATGGTTGGTGGAATTTGTTTTCACTAACATATTGATATTTGTAATAGATATCCGATTACCTGGCATGATATTTTTGCATGTTTCTGGATACGTTGTGTAGGGACAGTTATTACGATGGTCTCCTCGAGGCATGGTGAGTTGTTAGAATTAAACCTTAGTTATTGCATACTTGGAAAGAAGTGCAAAGGTGGCGGGCACAGGAAACAACGAGAAAGAGAAAATAGAGGTGAAAGAGAAACGATAATTTGGTTAAGTATAGAAGAGGAAAAAGAAGGGCTAATATATTCAAATCTGTAATAGATATCCCATTTCCTGGAAAGATATTTTCTGCATGTTTCTAGAGAAGTTGTATACTTATTTCATATACTTGGAAAGAAGTGTGAAGGTGGCGGGCACAAGAAACAATGACTAGGAATTGGAAATTTCCTGAACCCGCCAACCTGACGATCTGCGAAAGAGATTCCAAGAAATGGCCAAGTGTGGAAAGTGGTCGGACATGCTTAAAAATAGGGTGACAAGGGTTCCCAAGGAGACGTGAGGCCCCAATGGTCAAATTGTATGTATTATAACTTTTGAGTGCAAAATGTGTAACACGAAAGAGGGGATGATGTGGGATTCCGGAAGTCAATTTGTATATCACGGAAGTCGGGGTGTTGTTTGCAGGTCAAGGAACAATGGAAGTGCAGTCCGCCTGTCCAAGAACCCACAAGAGAAAAAATCCGTAAGTATGGAATAGGGAAACAGTCGGTGGGACTCGTTTTGCTAATATATTGATATTTGTAATAGATATCCCATTACCTGGCAAGATATTTTCTGCATGTTTCCGGACAAGTTGTGTAGGGATAGTTAGTATGACTATCTCTTGGAGGCATGGTGAGTTTTTAGCATTAAACCTCATCTATTCCATACTTGGAAACAAGTGTGAATGTGGCAAGTAGAGGAAACAACGATTAGGAATTGGAGATTCCGTGAACCCGCCAACCCAAAGATTCGCGAAAGAGATTCCAAGAAATGGCCAAGTATGGAAAGTGGATGCACGAGCTTCAAAGTGGGGTAACGATAGTTCCCCATGAGACGTGAGGACCTGAAGGTCAAATTGCAGGTCTTAGAAATTTTGAGTGCAAACTGTGTATCATGGAAGAGGGTATGATGTGGGATTCTAGAAGTTAATTTGTATATCATGGAAGACCGGTTATTGTTTGTAGGTCATAGAACAATGGAAGTGCAATATAGAGCCCACCTTCTCGGGAATCTGTGATCTGAAAAGTGGCTAGGTATGCAATGGGAAGCGATCGGTTGGAGTCGCGATATAAAAGCACGAGTGAAAATGTGAACCCATGAGTCCACCAACCCACATAGTTAGACATTTTCGAAAAAATGAGTAAGTAACCAAAAAGAGAAACTAGAGGGGAAAAAGAAACAGGAATTTGGTTAAGTATAGAAGATGGAAAAGAAGGGCTAATATATTCAAATATGTAATAGATATTCAATTTCCTAGAAAGATATTTTATGTATGTTTCTGGAGAAGTTGTATACTTATTGCATATACTTGGAAAAAAGTCTGAAGGTCGTGGACATAAGAAAGGGTAAGCGCTTGGTCAGAATCGCGATATAAAGCATGAATAAAAATGTGAAACTGTGAATACGCCAACCCATGCAACAAGACATTTTTGGAAAAAATGACTAAGTAACCAGAAAGAGAAACTACATGGGAAAAAGAAAGGGGAATTTGGTTAAGTATATAAGAGGGAAAAGAAGGGGATAAAAGAGTGGGAAAATAGAAAAGCAGAGGGCAATTTTCATAAGCGGGAATTGGTCTCAAACAAGCCCCATTGTTGAAAAACCATCATTTTCTAGTACAAAATTTTATCCACTTACTCATTTTCTATTGTTCTTGTACCATTAAAAAGGGTGTGAGAAAATGCTTTGTTGAAGATTATTTTTTATTGCGACTTGTGGGAGTAATTGTGTTATTGATACATTCTTGCATGACTTTTACATATTAACTTAAGTATTAAACTTCTTGCATGATGGGTTGTTAGCATTAAAGCTTAATAATTGCATGTCTAGAAACAAAAATGACAATCTTGAATTTTAATATTGTAGTTGATTTCATAGTCCCATTTGATTACAACAACCATAGATTAGTTTTTTTTTTTTATTCACGAACAAGAAATTTGGTAATTTCATTAATAAAATAAAAAGTGCTCAAATAGAGGCTAGGGGATAGACAACTAATAAAATGTTCCCTTTTGGAGTAAAGGAATCAAGGAAGAGAAAGGGAAATAATAAATCGTTTTCTTAGCAATACTGAGATGAAAACAAAATTTCTAGGGTGGGGCCCCGACTGCCGCATCATGATTTAGTCTTGATATGTTCTATATGCATTACGAATAGAATTGAATGTTGGTTTGAAACTGTCTGAAATTCATTTTTGTTTCCATATAAACTTGATGGGATCAACACAATGCATTTTCATATAATTGTTAAATTCTCCATATTAGATAAAATTACTTGAGCCAATACAATATTCAATAACTATGAGACTATCAAAACATGCTAATGAGAAGAGTTGTTAAATTCAGCAAAGAAGCAACAACCAAGATTCCAAGGAAATTTTTTTAATAGTAAATCCATAAAAAAAATAGATTGGGCAATGTATATCTCTCCATAGAAATTGGATTGAGTTGTTTGCACCAAAAAATTGAACATATTTGTCATAAACAAAGGTACAGGATCTACTAAAAAAAAAAACATGCATACAATTCTGTGTTTTTCCTCTAGTGGGACAAATGCAGGAACCATCGAGATTCTCTTAAACATGCATACAAAAATCATTACCATGCCTTTTTTTAGGAATTCCTAGCAGTATTCTCCTCGGAAGGTCAATGCTCATTTTCACAATCTCAATATCTTGCGAAATACCCGAGGCGACAAAGAAACATGAGAGTGGTTATGCAGTGGAATAATTCCTTGGCTTGAAGTAGGTGAACAACACTCCTGCTCCTAACGCTAGCGACCTGGAGACATTTCAAGGCACCAATGAATTGTACAAATAACCAAGAAAAGGACCTGACGAGAAGAGTTTCCAATCTGTGGCTGCCACTGTGAAGAGCATGGCATCCCACATCATCGCTCCAATAGAGCACCCCAGCAAGAAAGAAACCTAGAATTTTTCAAACGGAGAAGGAAATAAGAACCCATCCTTCCGGTAAAATTGATAGTTCTCACAAATCTAATCATATTGTAACGAGGATGGCTTGCTCTGCAACTTAAGTTTAGGGTTTCGGTCGCACTGTCACAACCTTCGACCCACAGGGGGCTCATGACTCTAAAGGAGGGAGGGCCGAAAGACACCTCCTATAGCCAGGTAATGGCAAATGGTAGCCTGGGAGAGGGATCGAAGCGGCCCATGTTCGAGCCCCCCCCCAAATCTACGCTCAAAACTTGTAATGGAAGGACATTTCAAGGACAAAGAGATGGATTTTGACTCGGTCAATCTGCCAATACCTGCAACAACGTTGGTGCCATGGATACCAAAATAATGCATCCCACAAGCACCGCAAGCCTCGAAGTACATCATCAGTTCACCACGCATTGAGGAAAAAAAGCAATATATGAGGGACTACGCATGAGTAGGAAAATTCTTAGGGCTCTGTCCCTCAGAATGGGACCTGATTAAATGGATACAACAATGGTGGAAGCCAAAGGGGCATTATGAACTACAACTGGGCTCCAAGGGATTCTTCACCATTATCCTGCACAACCTGGAGGACCGCAACCGTATTTTTGATGGAGGGCCTTACTTCTTCAACTCAGCAGGACTTTTCCTAAGGTTCTCGACAAAGAAGTTTAGCCTGGAAAAGGAAGACTTTGCACATGCACCAGTATGGATCAGATTGTACTCCTTACCCCAAGAATTCTGGCTGGAGGAGGTTTTGGCAGGCATAGGTAACACCATTGGGGTTTATGTGAAATCATCCGAAGCCACGAAGCAAAGAAGATATACCTCATATGCACGCATCTGTGTATACCTGAACATAGCCAAGCCACTTCTAGGATCTATAATCCTAGAGTACCATGATGAAGATTGGGTGCAAATCATCGACTACGAACATATTCCTTTTAGATGTCGAAAATGTCATGATCACGGACACCTCTTCAGAGATTTCCCCCTCAATGTTGCGCACAAATAAGGGAACACAAAGGCCGGAAAAGATAGGGATGGCTTCATTCCAACATCCGGGAAGAAAAGACAAGCAGGGAGAAAACAGGTAACTCAGACAAACAATGATCCATCCACTAGAAATATATATGAAATACTAAAAGATCAACTAGAGAATCCCTTAGACCCTAAAAACCCCAAAGATTTCTAGAATGAAAGTGCACCCCAACAAATAGGCATAGGGGGTAAAGAACCAATACAGGGAAAGGATCCAAACAACTTGGCAATAGATCCAGATACTAGAATGGAGATCCACATGGAGTAAGAGGACAGAGATGTCGAGATGGATCTTGATGAGAAAGAACTAGCAGGAGTGGACCTGGAGCATCTAGAGCATGCTTATCGACACCAGAAACTGTACACCATACTCCCGGACCAATTGTGGAAAGTGCACAAAGTTTTCCTCAACTCCTCAGCTAGATCCTCATCCAGATCCAATAAGGGTTTGGGAATACAGGGTAATCAGTCAAAGGGTCAGATAAAACCACAGAAAGATGAAAAGAAAAGGGGAAGGAAATCAACAAACAAGCTTATACAAGAGATCAGTCACTTCATGGTGAACTCCAGTCAAATCCACCTTATCTCGGATAGTTTTCCCCCTCTCCCTCCCCTGTAACACCCTGTTTCCCCCAGCTTGTAAATATAACTGGACTGACCAAGAACCATGGTGAACTCACAAATATGAATATGTGATGTAAATGGACCTTGAGGAAAAGGTCAATGACTGTGAATGACATTTTGAATTTTATTGCAGGACTGCTGAGAGGGGATGTGTAGAAAAGAGACCACGATGGCGGTGGAAGGCACCTGAAAAGGTGGCATTAACTTCCATCGAGAATTAATACTGTATTTGGACTCCACTGGCCCAGAGAACCAAAAGTGGCTCACTGGCCCCAAATTTAATGTCTCACAGGCTGGTAGGCGGACGACTTGATGAGGGATGGAACGATGAACCACCCATCCATAGAGCCATCAGGCCTGATCGACGCGAGGGTAATCGTGCCACACGCAACCTCGCAAGAGGATAAGGCGTATGGCAGAAGTGATTGAGAGGGGAGACGCGAGGGGAACTCTAGCATTACGCAGAGTGAGTGATAGCAGAGAGGAAGGATTGCAACCTTCACTCCTGGTCACTGGCAGACAGAGAGACGCAGTCTCAGAAGCATCGTGGTCTCATCTCGGGGGTGTCTAGTGGTAAATCCGCTAGGATTCGCTACGCCTATGATTGGGTGGAAACGAGCACCCCTCTCAGTAGTTGCACCCACTTCTGGTGGTATTTCTGATAAGTATCTTACATATTGCATCCTGAAATTTATATGCTGATATATATATATATATATATATATGCTCATAGAACTGTGAAATTGTGAACGATTTCAGTGTAAGAATGTCTGCGCAGTGTTTGATATGAATGAATTGATATATGCTTATCACAGAGGAAACCATGCACAACTTACGTTGATAAATAAATTTAATTATGCCTAGATTGAACTAAGTGAGGATTCCAGCCCGTTATCGGGAAGTTTTTTCCCCTTATCCGTCTCCAGGAAAGCCCCAGAATAGATCTCTTGCAGAGATTCCCTCCTGGGAAATATTTTCCAAGAACCTGGAAAAAGGACTTGAATGGGCAAGTCTTAATAACCCTGTACAAGGAGGAATGACCCTCTTAAGGTTCTGAGGTAGCAGCGTAGGGATAAGCAACAAATCGACGAATGAGATCTCGTCGGATGACCCATAGTCATTCGCGACCGTTAGATTGATGAGAGTAACAAGGGTGTTACATACCTTGACCCTTTTTCCCTCTATCTTCGTGAACAGAGAGGAAATCGGGATCATAGATCCCAAGGTCCATGAGAACATTTGGACCATTTCTCTTTCCACATCCACGAAGTTGTGGAAGAGTGCACGTGGTGGGATAGATCTAAGTCGTCATATCTTGAGAAGATACCCATCAGCCGTTGGATCGAGAGAAGATGCCCGGAGTTTAGTCTCTGGAGTGTGTGTAGAAGAAGAGATCTGGACCATCGGATCTGGGTCCAAATACCCGACAGTCATCGGATCTGTCAAGAGTCGCGTGGGAGTTAAACTCTCATAGGTGTAGGTAAAATCTCGGGGTCATTGGGATATCGGCATTCCCATGGACAAGGGATTGGGGAAGTCCATAGTGAAAACCCCGACACAAATCCGAGCCGTCAGTTTGGGGAGACAGGTGTCAGAAATTTGAAGAGAGTCGGGATATTCGGCATCAGGAAATCGGAGTTTCTGAGGTCGAAATAATTGGGACATCACAAGTCTCGAAATCCCTAAGAAATCAGGACCGTCCATCAGAGGAGGATGCGTGGTAGCAATCGGCACCATCGGGGAAAGTACTGACAGGAAGTTGTTGATCGGCGTTTGGGTCATCGGGATATCGGGGATCCTGGTGACAAAGTGTTTATGCAGGATGGAATCGTGAAGTTCGAAACCCCGATGAGTGGGAGCCAGTTGTCAGCACAGTAGACAAGGAAGGAAGCGCCATTGTGTGGGCCAGCTGTCAACATGGAAAATAATTAGGGTTTGAGGGATCGATAGTCCCGTAGGCAAATGTTTTTCGACATTTGAAACCCCAAACCCCGAGGGAGATCAGGGACCGTTGATCCAGTAGATGATCACGACCATTGATTAAGCTAAAGGCGGGCAAGAGTTGCTAGCTGTTAGCATAGCAGGGAGTCGGGATTCGAGGGATCGTGAATCCTGAGGACAATTGCACCTTGGCATTGGAAACCCCGAAGCCTCGATAGGTAATTTGACTGCGGTCATATAGAGGAGGTCATGTTGACCAAGAGTCTAATCTGGAGGGCTAATGGAAATTAGAGCTCATCAGGAATTTGAAACCCAAAACCCCAGAAGGAGGTAAGACTGCGGTCACGGGGATAGTGGTCATATGGGCCAGGAGCCTAGCCAGGGGAGCTAGTGCGTAAAGAGCACTTCGGGATTTGAGGGATCACGAATCCTGAGGACAAGTGCATTTTGGCACTTGAAAGTCCGAAACCTCGATAGGAGGATATAAAGCTGTGGTCTTATGAGAGCGGTCATATGAACTGGAGGGCATATCCAGGAGGGGCTAAGGCCGGAAGAGATCTCATCGGAGATCGGGGAATCTAGAGCATAGGAACTCTCGACATCAGAAAGGACGAAACCCTGAAATTGTCATCAGGAAAGACCACGGTTATGAGCAGAAAGCCGGGTAGGTGCATGAAAGACCTGTGGATCAAGAATTGGCATTTTGCTGCTGCAAGCTTCAGGGATTCTCATTATTAAGAGTTCAACGAAAAACTTTGATTTTAGGTAGTGGGTATGTTACATCCCCCCTCTTCCTCATGAATATCATCTCCTAGAATATAAGAGGTCTCAATGGACGTAACAAGCAAAAGTTGCTACAAGATCTGATTTTGGCAGAAAAACCAGACATCATGCTACTCTAAGAAACAAAATGCACCACCGAGGAAATAGACAAGCTCCTCCCCTACTATTGGAAGCAAGGAGAGGCGGTTTCCACAACGGCTATCGGCACAGCAGGAGGCCTAGCTATGGTATGGAACCCCAACACAACCATCTTGGAAAAATTCACCACTACCAATTGGTCCATTACATCAGACTACAGGCTCATTGTCTCCAACAAACTTGGCTGCCTTACTAATGTCTATGGGCCAGCCAACCCCAGGGATAAGTAGGCCTTTCTTAGCAACTTGGAGTACCTGTCCACCTTAGTCGATAGAAACCAATTAATTGTTGGGGGAGACTTCAATCTCATTCACAACCTGAAGGAAAAAAAAGGAGGCACTCGGTGCCTGGATCGGGAAGCCAGTGACTTCGGTAGTTGTATTGACAACAGAAACCTGATAGAACTAGAAACACCCAATGGCACTCACACCTAGACAAACAAAAGAACTGGAACTCATCAAATTGCATGCTGACTGGATCGTTTCCTAATTTCTAAATCCCTCATGCTGGAGGGCACAACTATGGAGTCAAGGATTTTAGATTGGCATGGTTCGGATCACTGGCCCATCCAGTTTTGGCTAGAGGTGTCAGCCACCCCAGGTCAAAAACCCTTCAGATTCGAACAGTTTTGGCTCAGCCACCTAGATTTTCACAACAAGATCCAAGCTTGGTGGAAAGAGGCAGAGACACCCCATGGCTCCAAAATGTACCATTTCCAGCAAAGGCTCAAGAACCTCAAGCAATAAATTAAACTTTGGAACAAGCAAACCTTTGACAACATCTTTGACTCCCAAAGGAAGATGACAGAACAAATGAGAGTGACATAGAGACAAATCCAGGAGCAAGGTCTTACAGAAGATCTTAAAATCACGAAGACAGATATTAATCAATGGCTAAAGGCAAGGAAATTCCAAGAAGAGACTCTCTGGAAGAAAAAATCTTTTGTTCAATGGCTCAAGGAAGGGGATCGAAACACTAAATTCTTTCACAGAACCACCCTTCAACGATGACATACCAACAGAATCACTCAGTTAACCTCCACCAATGTCCACCTTATCCACTCCCACAAGGAACTAGAAAAGGATTTGGTCTCTTTTTACAAGGATCTCCTCACGGAACCCCTAGCGGATAGATCACAAGCCATCACCAAGATCACACAACATATACCCACCCTAATAACTCCAGAACAAAACCCCACCCTGCTTAGACCCATTTCTATTGAGGAGGTAGATCAAGCACTTCAGAACACCCCCAAAGGCAAGGCTCCAGGTCCAGATGGATTCACTAGTGATTTCTTCCACCATTGCTGACAGATGATCAGGGAAGAGGTCTGGGAAATTATTGAAGACTCCCGATATTTAGGACAAGTCCTCCCAGCTCTTAATGCAACTTTCCTTTCACTCATACCTAAGGAGGGGAAGATCTCTCACCCCATGCAGTTCTGACCCATTGCCCTGTGCAATGTCATCTACAAACTCCTAACCAAAGTGATTGCTAGAAGACTCAAGCCCATCCTACCAGGGATCATCTCTCCAGAACAATCAGGTTATGTCGAAGGCAGGCAGATCTTGAACAGTGTCATCTTATCTCATGAAGTCATCCACTCCTTGAAGAAGACCTGAATGCTAGGTATGATACTTAAACTTGATCTTTCTAAAGCAATTGACTAGCTAAGTTGGGACTACATGTGTGAAATGCTCGTGGCCTTTGGATTCGACCACCTTTGGGTCGAGTGGATTCTAAATCTCACCTCCTCATTTTTTTTCTCTATCCTGGTTAATGGGGGTCCCTCCCATCCTTTTTCTCCCTCTAGGGGAATCAGACAAGGAGACCCACTGTCCCCTTTTCTTTTCATTGTCATGGTCGAGGGCCTCAACCATTCCATTCATGCAGCCATAGCAAGCAACTCGTTGATGGGTCTACCTTTGCATGGTATCTCTCCCTCGATCTCTCGTAGCCAATTTGTTGATGACACCCTGATGATGGGCTCCCCCACAGTCAAAGAAGCCCACTCTCTCCTCTCGATCCTTCAATCTTTCTCTGAGGCCTCAGGACTGGAATTCAATAAAAACAAATCCTAGATCTTCTTCTTCAACACGCCTGCTCCAATCCAAAACAACATTTCTGCCATGCTAGGATTCACAAGAAGCTCCCTTCCATCCAAATACCTTGGTATTCCCCTGTCAGACAATGCCCTCAGAAACTCCGCTTGGGAGCATCTCCTCTCCTCCTTTGCTAAAAGGCTTTCTTCCTAGACCTACAGAGCCCTAAACTTTACCAACCGCCTCATTCTTCTCAAATCCATGCTTCAAGCCCTTCCAATCTACGCCTTTTCGGTGCTTGTCGTCCTGAATTTTGTCCTTACAACCATAAGGAACTTTCAGAGGAACTTCCTATGGCAGGGACTCAATACAAGAAAAAACATCACACTGATCAGCTGGGAAAAACTTTGCAAGCCCAAAACTTAGGGAGGACTTGGGATAAGGGACCCTTCAATCATGAACAAAGTCCTTAGTGCCAAGATCTAGTGGCGATGGCTAAAAAGACCCAATGACTTATGGGCCAAGCTCTGGAGGGGAAAATATGCGCCCAATCTGGCAGAGAGAAACTTGATCAGGTGGAATGGGGACAACCCTGGATCTTTAATCTGGGCTGCAGCTAAGCAAAATTGACATCTGGTAACGAATCACGCTTTTTGGGAAATTCGAAATGGGAAAACATCGCTCTTCTGGAAGGATTTGTGGCAGCAGTGGCCAACTCTAGACTAGGAAGAATGGGCTGACAGTATCAGCATCCTAGCTACTCAAGCGGGACTAACAAAGGTAGCAGACTACTGGCAAGATGACCCAACAAACGCCACCTGGAGATGTTGGAATTTAAATACAAATCACCTGAATATAGAGGCACATGTGGACCTAAACCTTGGCATGAGGAATTTACCAAACGAAAAATTCCCACTCTTATCAGAGAAGACATTCTAAGATGGGGATACTTGCCAAGGGGCACCTTCAGCACAAAAGAGGCCTATTCCATCAAGACTCACTCTGACCCTGAACACGCAGGAAGAGTATGGAGCAAAATTTGGGCCCTAAAGCACTGGCCAAAAATTACTCTCTTCCTCTGGCTTGTCACTCATTCGAGCATTCTCACCTGGGATAACCTTTCAAAACAGGGGTTTGTTTGGCCATCTATCTACATGCTCTATGGAAAAGAAGCTGAAACCATGAACCATCTCCTCAATACCTGCACCTACACAACTCAAGTCTAGGACCAAAGCACACAAATCATGTGCACCTCGGACTGCAAATGAGACAACATCATCGACACTATTGCAGACTAGAGAGACCAGTCTTTTCAATCACCCCTTCTTAACCGTAGCTGGAAACTACTTCCAGGATTCATACTTTGGCAAATATGGAAGGAAAGAAATAGAAAGATATTCAGAAATACCCAACTCCCTTGGCAACATTGCTGGAACCAATGTCGCCTCAGCATCCTGGAAACTATCAGCCTCCATCATTGGTCTGCAAAGGATATGACGGGAACTTCTTATGAACTTATTATCCTTCAGTATTGGAAAATCCCTCTTGCTCAGAACCCACCCCCTTTCCCCTTCTCACTCCCTCTTAAAAGCATCCCCTCAATTTGGACTCCCCCTGAGGAGGGCTTCATCAAACTCAATTTCGATGGAGCCTCCAAAGGCAACCTGGGTGTAGCAGGCTATGGAGTGGTTTTTCAAAATAATCAAGGACATATCCTTCTCATCAACGCAGGCAGCCTAGGCCACACCACGAATAATGCAGCTGAGCTTTGGGGGCTCACTAGAGAGTTGGAATTAGCAAATGAACACAACTACACCAAGCTGATCATAGAAAGGGACTCCCTTGTCATCATCAATCTCTTCAGAAGAATTCTAAATGGAGCTGACCCAGATCAAATTTCACCCTGCTGGAGACTCTCTCATGGACTAAAAACAATCGCAAACCTCCTGCAGCCCAATCAAGCCTTCATACCTTCTCAAATTAGAAGGAAGGCCAATCAAATAGCAGATGACTTGGCAAACTTGGGGACAGATTGGGATGGACCGGAACTCCTGTGCCAAGCGTCCCTCAATCCTCTACATCCCATACTCTAGTACTGTAAGCATAAATCCACAGTAATGGATAAGCCCCCGGATCAGGTGATGGTGTGGGCCACATGGCAACAGAAGGAGGCGCACATAGGCCAGCATGGCGAGAGCCATGTGACAGATCCATGCCAAGTAAAACCACCACCCCCATGCATTTAATCCCTCCTACAATGTCCGAGGTGCCTTTAAGCCTAGTGCATCTCCCGTCTCTGGCTGTCATTTCGATGGGCGATTTCATTAAACCTTTGCATGTGGCTCGGCCTTCATCTCCTCTGGCTGAGCAGACATGGTCCATTCCAGCTTACCTCTTCTTTGCGCTCTCCTACTGTGCTTCAAACCCATCATACCTACACCTTGGTGCTCTCTTGCAATTGGCTATTCTCCTGGCCTCTCTGCTCACCTGGGGTTTCTCTCACAGCCCAACCATTTCCCCTGCACGATCATCATACCTAGGCAAAGAGACAGGCGAAGAAGGGGCTCGTCCTGGACTCCATCCCGGCTACGAGCGCCTGTACCTTACCCTGGTTCTCATCTTGGCCTTGGAGCCTATCCCCCTCCTAATATTCGTTGTCCTTGCAATCCTCGCACTCATCACACTCTTCACAGCCTAACCTGGAACCACTTTGCACCTCTTCTCATCTTGAATGTTTGGTTCTTACGCACAGTTCAGTCGGCTTACCCTTAGAGCCTGTCCTGGGCAGAGCCTCCACTTCTCGGGAACCTCCTGAAGCACCTCCACTTCCCCTGGCTAGTGCATCTCTGCTGGCTTCAAAAGCCTTTCACTTCCACCCACCCTTGGAGGCACCACCATTTCCACATTCTATCTCTGATTCCATCCTAGACGAGCAGATGCAGGACAACATGGACATTCTATATGGGTTGGTCTTCGAGCTTCGACAAGGAGTGGATGATCTACAATTCCAGCTGCAACAACTGGATGGGAAGGCCTCTGCAATCCTCCACATCCTCTCCACCTTCCAGGGAGCAGCAACGCAAGCCGAGCACGTCCCAGCAGACACGTTTGGTCAGGGTGAACAGGAGCTTCCAACAGAGGGTGGAAACCTGGGGCAGGCCATCCAGGTGGATGGGGAGGCGGAAATAGCGATGGATAATGCAAATGATGACACACATATGGAATGGCAAGGAACACCTATAGAAGAAGAGCTCTAGAATGAGGCCACCCATGCCACCTGGCCGGAATATAAGCCAAATGTATGGCCCTTATCGGAACTCTAGTTTAGTTTTAGTTTATTACTCTCAGTTCTATTTATAGTTTTACTAGTTTGATAGACATGTAGACCTTAACACCGGTTGCCTGAACTTGTTTCCCCCTTGGGGCAGTTCAGTTACTACAGCTTGGCAATTATGAACACTCTGCAACTCTGGTTTTGTTTTTTGGAGGCTCTGTATACATTAATGAAATACTCGTACAAAAAAAAAAAAATTGATAGTTCTCACAATATTCACGTGAGGAAGAAGATGAAAAACATTGCAGGGCAAGAAAAAGAGCCTGAAACTAAAAGTTAGGACACACCAAGAGAACACCTCCTCACAGTTGAAGACTTCAGGGACATAGGTTGCACGGGAAATTCCATAGGCCCAAATTCTTCCATTCTAGGTGGAAGGAGATGATTAGTAGGAATATGCCTTGCATCAGTGGGAGTTCTGGTCCTCATCCCCTAGGATGTTAATTGTATATCTAGAGAATAGGAGAGTTGTCCCACAATTGAATAATTATTTGTCTTGAAATATATCTCTGGGAGCATCAAGAGACCATTTCCTTACAGTGAAATACTTCTGCTCAGAACAAACTAATTTGGACCTCTGGAATTCCTACTCTCGAGCTACAAAGCGGCTATTGCATTCAATGTCGATTTCTTTTTTGAAACCCCTTCTTTTGGTCATGTTAGGGCCACCATCGTCGATCCGAGAAGTGCCCCCCATTATGGTTGATTTAAATTTGGGCACAGGAGTGGGAAAAAAATCTGCATTGTGATCATCCATTTTCGTATCATCGTCCATTAGATCATCTTCTTCCAGCTCGAAATTGAGCGCATCAACCTCTGCGCCATCCATCAATGCAGGCGGGCATGCTATATGAGTAGGCGGGATTGCCTTGGAATTATTTGGCTTGAAATATATCTCTCATTGCACCAAGGGACCGTCTCCTTTTTTGCTCCTGGGCGGAGGGAGATGAGTAGTAATAATATGCCCTGGAGTACTGGAACTTCTGGTCATCTTGCCCGAAGGTGTTTACTGTATCTGGATAGAACTATTGTCGAAATGCTGCCATAAGTTAACGAGAATTTATGTTTTCTCCAGATGATGTTTGAAATGAAAATTTGGAAGGGATACTATAACCCTCTGCAAATATTGGTTTAATGCATATCAATGGAAGATGTCCTCGAGCCTTTCATTGACCAATGGCAATCTCAACGGTTCATGCATAATGAGATGTTACCATTAAAGCTTACTAATTTCATATTTAGAAAAAAGTGTGAAGGTGGCGGTGATGGCGAAGAGTGATTAAGGATTAGATATTTCGTAAAGGTGCCAACCGGATGACGCGGCGCGAAAGAGATTGCATGATTAGTGAAATGAACACTTGGAAATCATAACACAACCCTCCACAAATATTGGTTTAATTCGTGTTAATGACAAATCTTTTCCATCCTTTCAAACATTAATGAAAATCTTAATGGTTCCTGCATGATGAGCTATTAGCATTAAATCTTAATAATTGCATATCTATAGAGAAGTGTGAAGGTGGCGGGGATGGTGAAGAGCACTTAAGCAGTGCATATTTTGTCGACCCACCAACCTGCGAAAGAGATTCCAGGAAATGGTGAAGTATGGAAAGTAGTAGTTCGGGCTTCAAAATAGGGTCACAAGTTATACTCAGGAGATGTGAGGGGCCAATGGTCAAATTGTATGTCTTCGAACGTTTGACTGCAAAATGTGTAACAAAGAACAAGGCACAATGATGGATTTCGACGGTCAATTTGTATATTGCAGAATTTCGAGTGTTGTTTGTAGGTAGCGGAACAATGGAAGCACAATGTTGATCAAGCTTGGCGAGGAACCGACGATGCTAATAGTGGGCAAGTATGCAATGGGTAAGCGGTTGGTCAGACTCATGATATAAAAGGATGAGAAATACTCGGAACATGGAATATTGATGGGCTTGAAAATAGGGCCACAAGTTCTACTCAGGAGATGTGAGGGCCCGATGTTCAAATTGTATGTATCCCAAATTTTGATTGCAAAATGTGTAGCATGGAACAGGGGATAATGACGAACGTCGACGGTCAATTTGTATATTGCGAAACTTCAAATGTTGTATATAAAAGCATGAGACATTCGTGAAAATGACACATTCGAAAAATGACTAAGTAACTAGAAAGGGAAAGTAAATGAGAAAAATAAAGGGGAATTTGGTTTCCAATTTGTAGATCAGAGAAGTCTGGGTGCTGTGTGAAGGCGGCGGAACAATGGAAACGCAATGTTGGGCCCGCCTACCCAGGAACCTGTGATCCAAAAATTTTGTTGAATATGAAATGGGGAAGCGGTTGGTCGGACTCATGATATAAAAGTATCAATGGAAATCTGAAGACGTGAATCCGCCAACCCCCGCACCTAGACATTTTCTGAAAAATGACTAAGTGACCAGAAAGGGAAAGCAGAGGGAAAAAATAAAAGGGATGGCAATTTTCGGAAGAAAGAATTGGTGTAAGAAATCCCCATTGATGGTCTTAATAGTAACTATGAAGTGCATTAAATAGGTGAATAGGCTCTTCAATCAAGGGATAGATAAAGCGAGCCATGCTTATAGTTTCCAGTATGTGTTTGCGTAAGAAAAGCATCGAAAATCGACAAGAAAATCAATTTTGGGATGTTTAAGTAAAATTATTGTACTGTCAACTTCACCGCAAGTATAACAATGACGAATTTGAATTTTAAGATGAATTTGAATTTTAATGTTTTGTGGTTGATATGATAGTTCCATTGGACTTCACATAGTATATATCATTTTATTTCAAAATATTCATCGAGATGAATTTTGCTAAGTTCATCGATCAAGGAAAAGTGATAAAATGAGCCACATACTACATTTGCGTTAGATAGCTTATATTAAAAGGAAAAGAGGGTCTTGTATATTCTTTAAGATCATAGAAAAACCGCCAAGATCTTGAATGTATCATTAATTTTCCAGAACGAAGCATACAACCAATAGCCAAGTAAACACCAAATGTATTGAAAGTCGAGGCACAAGGAAACGCATGAACATAGAAAGCTCCAAGTGAGATCCCACAAGGATCCATAGAGCAGTATGCATCAACCTATGCATCAAAAAATTTGATATATATATAAAAACAAAAACGTGGAATTGGTTTTCTCTTACATCTAGTATATGATCCCATGAGAAAATAACCAGGGCCATGAGATACGAACATAATTCTTCCAAACACAAGACAACACAAAACCAATGGAGCTTTGCCATTGTATCCTAGCTATAACCAAACCCCCAAATGGGGAACAAGAAACTTGTCGATTACTATTTTACCATGAAGCAAGATCAATATGGACATTTTCTTCTGATAGTGCCATGTTATATCACTACCATTTTTAACAATGGCAAATTTCCAATATTATTGGAAATGCTTGATGGTTCTGCCCAAAGGAGCAAGCCATTTCGATGGTTCAAAGGATGGGTCTGATTTATTCACAGTTGGATACTTTGTATGGGGTTTTTCCTCATGCTTCCCATTTGGGTATTGAAGAAAAATTATAGACACACATGAGATTTTTTCGTTTCCTGCCAAAGCTTGATATGAATTTTTTTTTAGCCAATATGCAGTATTGCATTGTCCTCATTTAAGGTAAATTTTCTATGTATCCGAAAGTCGCGTAGCATGTAGACATTTTTTGCCTTTTTCTGTAGGTATACTTCATATGGAAATTATGATAACCCAGGAAGTACATCTTGTAACAAAGGCTGTCTAATTGTACAATGTATGATTGTGTTGCCCACGATTCAGATGTCAACATTGAGGCAATGCTTATATATGTAAGGGAATTTTTTATTGCATCGTAGAGAATCAATTGTATCATCATTTATGAAAGAAGAGGCAGAAGCAGGAGAGTTGCATTTGGAACATACAAGCTCGAAGGGGGTCGGGTACGCATTCACTGCAACCAAAACACCCTCAACCTAGGCACGTGAGCGTAGCAGTTAATATATTGAACAATATAATATACAACTGCACACACACAAAAAAAAAAACTGCAGAAAATTGGTGAAGGCAATTTGTATGAGCAAAGCAAGGATGAAATTGTAGATATATATGCACAACAGTTGTAGAGCTAGTTATTTTCTTGAGATCATGTACTATGTCTATTCACAATTCTGTTACAAATGTTGCTTGGGTTGTGCGAAAGATCCTTTCTTTAACATCTCTTTTCTTTGTTATATTTTTGAAGAGCATAAGTTGAAATTTCCCTTTATGCAATTGTTTTTCCATTGAGGAAAACAAATTTGAATAGGTGTCAAAAAATTGTAGTTGCAACATGGAATAGTGCAATAGTCGTGTAACATAACTGAGATACATGGACATGTGAAAGTAAAGGACAAAACTGGATATGGAGAATGTTACCATTTCCTTGTCGTTGTCTGACTCTCTATATTTTATATGGAGAATGTGTTGCGAGCCAAGTTTTCTTGCGAGTGTGACAGTTGCACCAATGGTTCTAATTGGGTAAGTGTCGTTGCTCTGTGCAAGTTGGTTGATAGCTGTGTCCAGGATGAAAATATATTCTGAACAAATAGAGATAATTTTTTCCACAATACTTGTTTCGTTGAGCGATATAATCCAATAACAATCACCAAGGTCATACTATTTTGGGAAATATATTAAAATTTGTAATGGATATCCCATTACATGACAATATCTTTTCTATATGTTTATGGACAAGTTGAGTAGGAATAGTCATTGTGACTGTCATCAGGGCTTCGTTGTCTATCATGTCAGCATGCATAATGGATCTAGTTTTATTTTCCTTGTCCAAGTAGGTGCTATAGACGACCATTATGTCCCTGATGAACACTTGTCCAGTTCGGTGGTTGTTCAATCCCTCTATTGATAGTATTCTAAGTGTTATAAATTTAGATTTGGTGACATTTTTTGAACAGGAAAAGTAATGTGAATGGTAGTCTGCATTATTTTTTTATTTTCTTTTTTCCTGGCATAAATGTACAAGTAGATGCACAACTTGGATGAAGTATGGAGCCAGATTTTTGCAACCAGACCTCTTAGTCTACGGAACTTGCACTATGTTCGGTGTCTCACTTGCGCTCATTGATACTTCTTATGAACTTCAAAGTATGTGTTGCAAATGACATCAACATATTTATCATGGCATATATGAATAAATAACTGAGGATATTTGTTTGGTAAACATACGAGGAACACAATGTATGAATCTTTACCTATGGCCTTGTCGGTCTGTTGATGTTTGCGATGATTGAATGCTCATGGCTATGTCACTAGTCCAAATTTTTCTGATGCAAGCATGTGTAGATGAAAATCAGAAGGACTAAATAATAATATGCATTGTATATTGTCCATAATTGTTCTGAATGTCACATACAGGGTCGAAGGAGATGGAATACAAAATAGGGTGTCAAGGGATACTTAGGAAACATGAGGACCCGATGGTCAAATTGTATGCCTCGGATTTTTTGACTACAAAAATGTGTAACATGAAATAGGGTATGATGGGGGGGTACAACAACCAATCTGTATATTGTTGAACCTCTGAAGCTAGAGGTGAAATCTTGAACCCGCCATCCCAAGAACCCACGATCGAAAAAGCAACTAAGTATGGAATGAGGAAACTGTCGGTCGGAGTTGTGATATAGAAGCATAGTATAAATGTAAACCTGTGAGTCTGCCAACCCACGTACCTAGACATTTTTGGAAAGACAACTAAGAAAAGAAACCATAAATCGAAAGTAGACGAGAAAAGTGAAGGGGAATTCGGTTAAGTATAGAAGAGGGAAAAAAAAGGGATAATAGAAAGTGGGAAAATTAGAAATGGGGAGGGAAATGTTTGGAAGTGGGAAGTCTCAACAAAGGCCATTGTTTCCAAATCATCATTTTCTAGTCCAATATTATATGCACACACTTGTTTTTTGTGTTTGATTTACTAGCATAGTTGGTATACCTTTTCGAAGATTGTACTTCATCCCCCTCTACTGTGGCATATAAGAATTCATCTCCCTGTCCAACCAATCTATTTATTTCAATGTACCAATGTTGAACATATAGTGGACATGAAGGTAAGTTAGTATGCAAAAAGACATGTAAAAGAAAGAAATACAATTCTATTTATTTCAATGTAGTAGCAAAGAGAATACAATTCACATCAGAATAAGTTACTATGTAGAAAGATACGTAGTATCTACATATAGTAAATTAGGTGCAAAGAAGTAGAACAAGTAGAACAAATATATAGACAATAAATGAAATACAAAACAATGGAATATGAAATAACAGTACAAGCATGTACCTTTGTATCTCCTCTTCTACACCTGTGGTAAAGGCTCCTTCGTTTTCTCCAGCTATTATATTTGTTTCAATGTGGGAACGCACAAAATACAATGAGCGTGAATGGAAGCTAGTATGCAGGGGAGAACAAGTAATATGTACATACAGTAAATGAGAATCAAAGAATAGAATAAAAGATAATTAGAAACATGAACCTTTGTTTTTCTTCATCCATGGTTGTAATTATATAAAGTTTTTCCTGCCCAAAATATATTACAAGCCAGAAAATATTAAGAAATTGCATGGCAATAGATGAATGATTTTGGTTTTCTGCAGCAAAGTATCCATATATGCTTTGAGACATGGAAATATAATTCTGTAGTATCTTTGATGTACATCTCATATTTCAAGTACAAGACAAATTGTATCTTGGTCACACCAATCTGTGTACAAGATAAATAGGTTGTATTTTGATATGGGCAAATTTCACCATATATGGTTAATAAGTGTGTTTTGCACATGTTTTATCTTAACAAAAAGACCTCGAACATTGTAATTGCACATGTAGTTGTCCAATTATTTGTTATGCCACTATTTTGTATCATGTCAACACTGAAGTATCCTAGAATGATAATGGTTTCATCCAAATGTAAATGGTGTCATGCATTTGAGAACACATTCATTATGCTAGCAATGTTGCATGCCAAGTAGCATAGAAACTGAATATTGCAATTTGAAATCCACGAAATTCCACTCTTGCTAGCACCATCTCAGTATCCTTTTCCTCTATAAGAACATTTTTCAAAGGCATGTAGATATGGTCCAGAGCCAGGAAAAAAAATTGGAGAAAAATTTAGGAGCAGGATAGGTGAGTATTGGACATGCATCAGATCTCGACTTCGCCAGACATGGAAAATGACATAACCACAGGTCCACTTGCGAGTTCAAGACCTGAACACCACAAAGTGAAAAAAAAAGAGCTCCAAATACTGGCACGGGACCCCAACCCTGCAAAGTCGAAGTAAACAAAAGAAAACAAAAAGCAACAAACTAGAGAGGAAGCACGAACATTCCCAACTGCAGCCCCAGGACCTCAAACTTGCAAACTTGATCCAAACAACAACAAGCAGCAACCGACGAACCAATGAACCAACAAACAAGCAACAACCATTGAACCAGTAAACAACATATGTATCTCCAATGATTACCAAATTGCAGCCCAAGCATAGAAGGAACCTGAAACATATGACGAGCATGCCAGTAGAAATAATCAAACATTCTTACTTGCAAACTGCAAACAATTAACAACAAAGAATGAATAGAAATGAAATTATGTCATCGAAACTTACTTTGAAACGATGAACGATAGAAGCATAGGTCGAATTGTGGGTGCAACACCTAGACCCCGCAAAGTACAAAAAAATAGATCCAACTGCGTATGCAAGACCCCAACCTTGCAAAGTTGAAGTAAACAAAAGAAAGAAAAAAGCACCAACAAGTCCAATCGTAGGTGGAGGTCCTTAACCTTGCAAAGTTGAACCAAACAACAACAATTAGTAGCCAACGAACCAACAAACAAGAAGCACCCACCGAACCATTAGACAATGTATGTATCTTCAATGATGACCAAATTTCATTCCAAGCATAGAAGAAGTATGAAACATACAATGTCTATGCAACTGGCGGTGGAAAACAATATTGTCCAAATTCACTGCAACATTGTATGGAAAAATTCAAGGAAAAATATACTCTTAGAAGCCTATTTAGGCAAACATTTAAGGCTTTTAGATTGTTTAAGGGCCTCATGGTATGAAAACATTTAAGTTGTTAGGATTGTTTAAGGACCTCGTGCTATGTAAACATTTAAACTATCAAGCCTATTCAAGAACCTCAAAAAAAGTGTCAATGCTCTAAACCTTTGGTATGTAAACATTTCAATAAAAATAGAAATAATAATAAAAACATTAAAAAACAACGTAAATGCTCAGAACTTTCAGTATGTAAACATTTCAGTAAAAATGTAATAAAAAATAAAAAAGAGCTTCCAAGATCAAAACTTTGGATATCTAAACATTTACAACATTGGGAACAACGAAGCTGGCAATAAGACCTCCAATATATTCTCCAATGAGACAATGACAAATAAGGTTTTTTTTATTATATAAAAAATAATGTTTTTACTTCTATAGTTCGAACAATACATATGATGAAAAAAATTATAGTCAAAGGACATATTAATATGAATTCAACGAATTATCGATCGCTATAGTCCCTCTATGCCTTCGGAAGGGACTAAAAAGAGTGGATTTCCTAAATAACATCCACTAACATATTTAAAACTAAAACCTTATGGTTAATGTATTCCAAAACACCCTTTCCATACAGTCTTCATCACAATTATACAAACAAAAGAAGAAAAGTTCATATTCCTAAGTAATACACACTAGCATATGAGCCATCCAACTGCAACAGGAGGTTGGCCATGGCTATCCAAGGCTTTAGCCTCATTCATTTGTTGGAGGAGAAACATTGATGAGAACCAGAGTGTCCCACCCATTGGTGTGTGGGGATAGGGGCTTGGGCCCCTTTGATATAAATAATTCTAGAATATGGAATTGGTTGTCCATTGATGTGGGTAAGAAGTGGAATTTTGTGCACATTCCCACCACTTGCAAACGTAACTCCTAGACCTAAGTTGTGGTCCTTTATGGTTCAACCTAGAAAATTTGGGTAAAAAAGGAATCACTTACAGTCCCAATAAGACTAATGGGATAGGATCTAATATAGGAAGCACTTTTCTTATAGTGTATGGGGGGAAATATCAAAGGAACTACTAGTGTTACATCTTGAGGTGTACCTTATGTATTTGAAAAATGATCTACAATAACAGGCTCACACAAATCAAGGTTGAATAATACCAAGATAATTTATGAGATAAGAAAACATCATTTTAAATTTTTGTAAATCCAAAAGAGAGCTTCGATTTTGATAAGTGTCCATGCTACTAGAATGTTTGTGGCCAAATGGATGTGCCTAGAAAGGTGGATTTATAAGAGAAGGAAGTAGTATATGATGTTGGCATAGAAATTTTACTAAAGCACAAACATCACTATCAAGTTGAAAGATCCAAAAAAAGGTTCTTTGTGGTTTTGGTTCGCCCACTTGTACCCTATGGATGACTTGTACTTTTTTTTTTTT
>JZKD02S0593268.1:149414-182193 GCA_000966675.3 Picea glauca | reverse complement strand
GGACCTGGCAATTTCTCTGGTGGACGTAGCCCACACTGGGTGAACCACGTAAATCTGTGTCTCTCTTTTATTGTGTATCTTCTATGTTTTGTTTCCACATTTGTTTTATTTTATTGCTCTGCGGTCCTGTTTTTCTAACAATTTCTTCGTTTAGTCACTTGTATGAAAGACAAGTCTCGAAGATGAGGGTTCAAAGTGAAGTATCTTAGTCGGGCCGAGGAGAGATCCATTGAGAGTCAGAGCAGCCAGGTTGTTTGTTTTTTGTGGTGTGAGTAGGGTCTAACTAAGAAACACTAGGCTGTTGTTTGAGTTGGGTTCCATTGATCATGGAAACAATTGTGTTGAGTGACATGGAAAAAATAAATGGGGTTAATTTTTCCCTATGGAAATCATGGATGGAGGAAGTACTAATTTTGAAGGATTAGTATTTTCCATTTGAGGGAGTAGAAAAGAAACCCTCATCGATGACAAATGAATATTGGATCAAGATAGAAAGAAAGGACATTTCCACAATCTGTCATTGTCTAGAAAAGAATGTCTACTTTAATGTGGCCAGAGAGAATACAACAGAAGATCTATGGAAAATGTTGCATGATCTATATGAGAAAAAAAAAACATTGAATAAGGTTTTATTAATAAATAAATTGTAAAAGCTCAAGATGAAGGAGGGTTGTTTAGTAGCGAAGCACTTAAATGATTTCAACACAATTACCAAGCATATCACCTATGTTAAAATCATTTTTTGTTATGATATTAGATCCATTTTACTAATGTGCTCCATGTCAAACAGTTGGGAGAACCGGATTGTAGCTGTGAGCACTTAGACACCTACAAGAACCCTAAAGTTTGATTATGTTAGTAACAACTTAATGAATGAGGAGTTGCGACATAAATCAATTACATAAAATTAGGGAGGAGATTCCCTAACTCTAGTTGATCGTGGTAGGAAAATAGATTGAAGTCATCAAGGACATTCAAGGTCAAGAGGCAGATCAAAATAATAAAAGTGGCAATCTCATTTGTTATCACTATGGAAAACTAGGCACATGAAAAAGGAGTGTCAAGGCTATAAGTGAGAACAAAAGGATAAAAAAACAGCGTGGATAACTAAAAAATCAGCCAACACAAATGAAGGTGAGACTACTGCTATAGTTTCAAATGGTGAAGTTTTATTTACTATTTCAATGGAAGATGCATGTTTATATACCTCCACTTGTAGAATTAGTTGGATTCTTGACTCTGGGGAATCTCACCATGTAAGCCCAAGAAAATATAATTTTATAGCATATAATTATGGTGATTATGGTAAAATAGACTTGGAAAACAATAACTTTTGCAACATTCTTGGAGTGGGATATTTCCAAATCAAGACAAATGATGGACAACATATTTTACTGAAACATGTTAGGCACATTCCAGAGATGTGTAAGAGTCTAGTATCTATAGGACGATTGGATGATGAAGGATGCTCCACAAGTTTTGGAAAAAGTGGCTAGAAAATTAGTAAAGGGGAATTGCTCATGGATAGATGACCCAAGATAGGAACATTGTATACATTAAAAGAAATAACATAAAAATCAGATGTGGTTGCTATTTCAAAAGAAGAAATATCAATAGGTTTATGGCATAAGAGTCTTGGTCACATGAGCGAGAAGGGACATAAAATTATTACTGGTAAAAATTTGCTTCAAAGTTTGAAATCATATAATATTGACCTTTTTGAGCATTGTATATATGGTAGGTAACAAAGGGTTTCATTTATTAGAAGTAGCCATGAATGGAAAAAATATTTTCTAGAATGTATACATTATGATGTCTTTGGATTAGTAAATATTAAGTCATTAGGAGAAGCCTGATATTTTGTCACATTTATAGATGATGCATCTGGGAAGGTTTGGGCCTAACCTATGAAAATCAAAGGTGAGGTATTCGAGGTATTTCATAAGTTTCATGTTGTTGATCAAAGAGAAATTAATAAATTTCTCAAGTTTTTCAAGACAGATAATGGTGGATAATATTTCTCCATTGAATTCAAAGAGTATTGTAACAAGTTTTGCATAAAGCATGAGAATATTTTCCCTCTTTCTCCTCAATAGAATGGTACTACAGAAAGAATGAATCACACTATGATGGAGACGGTTAGGATTATGTTGTCAAATTTTGAATTGGAAAATCATTTATGGACAAAAGTAGTAAAGATGACAAGTGCTACCTCATAAATCGATCTCCTAATACAACTTTGGATGGTGGCATTCTTGAAGAAGTTTGGACCGGTAAAAAGGTAAGTTATTCTCACCTAAAAATCTTTGTATGTGAAGCATTTGTGCTTATTTGCAAAGAGAATATAACTAAGCTAGATTATAAATCCATGAAATGTATCTTTCCAGGATATGCGAATGGTGAGCTTGGTTACCGATTATGGGATGCAGTTAAAAATAAAGTTATTAAAAACATGGATGTCATAATTAATGAATTATATATCTTTGATAAGTCTACAGGTAATATGGAGGTAACGAAATTTGTTGACAGGTTTGTTGAACAACAAATAAATATTTCACCATTGCATGAAAATGGGCAACATATTCAAGAACAAGTTGAACAAAAAATGAAAGATGATGAACAACAAGAAGAAGAAATTTCACAACAACCATTATAAGTCTAACTTGAAAATACAACACCACAATGGACCTGCAGGTCTACTAGGCCTCACAAGCCTTCAAAGAGGTATCCTCCCTCAAATTATATTTTATTAACTGATGAAGGTGAACTTGATTGTTTTTAGGAGGTTTGTAAAGTTGAGAACAACAAAGAATGAAAGAAATCAATGGAGGAAGAAATGGGGTCTTTGTTGGAAAATGAAACTTGGGAATTGATAATTTTGATTGATAAAACAAGAAACAGTTCTAGTAAACATATATCTATTTCCAGACTTCTTCCTCTTATCTCTAGTCGATATGATCTACTAACTTTTGGTATGATCTATGATGGTATATATTACATTCCTCCTAAAGAAATGGTTCCTTTGAAAGAGAGAGAAGGTAGACTCAAATCGATCCAATGGTGAAATCTATAACTTTGCCCAAAAATGAGAGACAACGATTCTCCGTCATAATGCATATACTGCAAACCAATATTTTTTTGGACGATCATAGTGTCTACGAGGAAGTAGTCACCAAGTGATATCATTCCATTCTTGTTGTGTTTCAGTCATTAATTTTCTGAGACAGCCATCGGTTCTAGTTTGTGTAATCAAGTTATTTTCAAGTTGACTTAGGGAGTCATGATAAGGTAGTATCAAATTGATTGTTTGGGGAATTTTTTAATAATTTTCACTTTCTACACTAGATTAGATTCATATTTTAACTATGGATATATCATGCTTAGAAACACGTCAAATCCATTAAAGTGCAAACTTTTTTTATAGCACAAAACTTTAGTAAAGGTTTGCATCTCAAAGGATTTAATCCCTCTTAACCCATAATAGATCGGGAGTCTTAACTCATGACAGATCGAGGGTTAAGATGCATTTACATTTATAGGCATGCAGACACACTCACATATCCTCCCTGTGATGTTGAGCACTAAAGGAATTGCACATCTTCATCATACTCATGCACCATTCAAATGTTTTAAGGATAAGAATTTTTTTTGTTTCAATTGTTATATATATATATATATATATATATATCTTAAGCATTGAAGGAATTGCAAATCTCCATCATAGTGAGATGTACTGAATCAATGGAACAATAATTTTTTTACTTTAAATTACTCTCATTCACTCTATATAAAGTTGATATATAATTATTTTACTTAAGATGGACATTGAAATATTTTTTGGTTATCAACATTTTTTCCAATAGCTACTTATCAACTCTATGTTGTGATAAAATTTGAGCTTGATTTATTTCAGATCTTTTTCAACAAAAATACACTTAGATCCACCAAATATTAAACAAATACTTGCAACCGAAAATAAATCACATCCACAAGAACACAAATTTACCCTGGGAAACCCTCAAAATGGAGAAAACCCCAACAAAAATATTCTTTCTATTTTATTAATAAGCTTAGCAGGTTGCATCAAACCCCAATGGGGTGCTACAGTACAAAACTTACAAGAGAGAGAGGACGGATAGAGACCTATGCATGTGTTTCTACTATATATGAACCAAGACAAGTAGATCTAATTTCTTCAGTGCTTATAAACCCTTCCTCAATGAAAACGATGAGAAAATTCTAATCAAAACCCTTTGGATCTGAATTGACCTAATTCTGTAGCCCCTAAAAAAAAATTATGTTGACTTGATTTGAGGCTTTATTGTTGTTGGTTTAGAGCTCTAATTTTAGAGAATTCTATTGATTTCACTTATTCTTGAATAGGGATACCCAATAACAGTTAACACCCCTTCAATATCTTCTCTAAACACCAGATATAGACCATGAAAAAATTTCACCGGAAACCTTCAACAAATTAGGCCAAATTCCTTGAGTGGGATAGATCTAATTGTTGGCTAAGTATTTGTTAGAGCATTCAATGTAGAAAGATAGATGAGAATGAGATCTATCTTTTGAGCCCAATATCGACCCCAATGGATTCATGAAACCCTTGCTATGACCTAATAAAGTAAGTCACTCAACCTTGGATGAATGTTGAAGGTGGCAGCTAGGTTTTGTTGTGTATATTCTTGTGTGTAGTGAAATGCTTCTCTTGTCCTTCTTATGCTTTTGGATCTGATCTCAAGTTAGGTTAATTCTATCTTATTTGGATCTTCAATCTTGGATTATCCTTATCCTTTGGAAGCTTCCTTGGGTTAAATCAAATTTTCTTCTTAGGTTATCTTTGACTTTCTAGAAGTATTATCTTCTCCTTGGGTTAAGTCTACCCCATGAACAACTTAAGTTGTTTCTCTTAGGAGGTTTGATCCCTTCTTATGTTTTCTCATTGAAATAACTTTATAACTTTACAACTTAGGATCGTTTCCTTGTAATTCAACACTACATTTGAATTTAGTCTTGTAGAATATTTACATCATAAGAAAGAAAATATTAATAGTAGCAAGCACAACAAGTACATATTATCCTTATCTCTCTTATTACATGGTCCACGTCTACTCTCTAACAACATTTTTATATCAATAGAGGAAGATCTTTATAAACCATGTGGCCATTTGACACTCCCCTTGGTCACATGATAAAGTGACACTTACTAAGAGTGGCAAGCTCCTAGAAGATCACAACATGGACTAGGAGGTCATCCCACATACCAATATAGCTCACAAGACTTGTATGTTCATCCTGACTCTTGCTAAACCCTACCTTGACTTTTGCATTTACGCTCACAAGGTTTGACTACCTTGACTTTTGCACTGGGATCACAAAGGTTTGGTTACCTTTCCTTTTTCACTAGGCTCTTTTAAGCATGCATCGCTTTCGTCTTGACTTCACAAGGTTTGTACATACGCCTTGACTCTTTCCTTGACTCAAAACACTGGTTGATTCTCCAAATCTCCCTGGGTAGCCTCAGGGTGTCCCACTGCCTCTCATTGGATAATATCTCATGATGTTGCTATTTTCAACACTCCCACTCAGTGAGAGAGGTATTCTCTACCACTCCAAGCTTTCCTCTCAGGTTTTAAAATTATTTAATGAAAATGGCTTGGTCAGAAAATCAACTACATGCTCGCTTGTGGCTATGTACTATATCTTTACAACTTTTCTCTAGACCATGTCTCTGATGTAATGGTATTTCATGTTAATATGAATTGAACTTTAATGAAATATCGTATTCTCTGTCAAATTTACACAACTTTGATTATCATAGTGAATCATTGTCGTCTCTAGCCTGTCACCAAACAACTCAGAAACCAATTTTCTGAGCCAAATTGCTTCCTTGTTGGCATCACTTGCCACAATGTACTCAACCTCTGTTGCACTCTGATCAATGGATCCTTGTTTCCTTCTTGACCATGAGATCATGGGGGATTCTAAACTAAAGCGGTATCTGGAAGTACTCTTCCAATCCACTGAGATTCCTGCCTAGTCAACATATGCATAACCATGCAGAAATAAGCCACCACTGGATGTGTACCTTATAAGATCATAGGTAATCGTCCCTCTGAGATATCTCAAAATATACTTCGTTTCCACCCAATGTCTCTGTCTTGGTTCAGCCATGAACTAACTCAATGCAATCACTACATAGCATATATCTGGCATAGTATGGATCATATACATCAATGACCCAATGATTTTCTTGTACATGGTGGGGTCCACCAAATCTGAACTTGTATCTAAATCATGTAGCTTCCTCATGTTTGTAATCATAGGGGTATTCATGGATTTACAATCCATCATGCCAAACCTTTTCAATAAATTTACTATTTATTTTCCCTATGCCAGAAAAATCTCGCCTTGTTTTTTCCACACTTCCAATCCCAGGAAGTAATGCATTAGACCCAAATCCTTCATTTCAAATTCTGAAATGAGCTCCCTCTTACACTAGGTTATCAAGACTTCATATCCATTAAGGAAGCGATCATCCACATATAGGAATAGAATAATAGGTTGATTCTTTGTTACCTTGAAGTATAAATTTGCATCAGTGTTGCTTTTCTGAAAGCCCAAACCTTTTAGAAAACCATTGATCCTTTCATACCATACTTTGGGAGCGTGTTTAAGGCCATACATTTCCTTCCTAAGCTTGCATACATGGGATTCTTTGTCATGCAATATGAAACTATCTGGTTGTTCCGCAAAGACTTCTTATTCTACCTTTCCATTCAGAAACACAGTATTTACATCCATTTGAAGTTATTTCCAACCAAGTATAGATTCCAATGAAATAATAACTCGAATGGAGGTATACCTAGATATAGGGGAAAAAGTATCATCATAGTCAACTCCTTCTTTCTAGGAGAAGCCTCGGGCAACAAATATGGATTTGTACTTTTCAGCACTCCCATCTGTTGTGTGTTTAATCTTGTAAATACATTTGGAAGAGACCAATTTTTTGTCCATTGGTATGTGCATTATGTCCCAGACATTGTTCTTTTAAGCCTGTATTCTTCAAGAATGGTGTCTTCCACACCTATAACCTATTAGCCTCTTCAAATGAAGAGGGATCATAATTGTTGATGTTGCTTACCAATGAAACATAGCCACTAAACCTGTGTGGCCTTTTATTTTCCCTGAAAGTTACTTTAGGAGCAACAATGCTTTCTACTTCTCCCATTGTTTCCTTGAGCCACGTTGGTTTCCTTTTGGTAGGTGGTTCCTCAAGAGACCTTTCGAAAGTCTCAGCGGGTTCTAGGGGATCATCACTTGGCCCTTCATGGGGTTCCTCCCTATGAACATATAAATCTACATTTTCATATAAGGGTGAATCTGGATGATCAACTTATGTTTTCTGCTGAATCTTTCTTGATTTCTTGAATGCTACTTCTTCATGAAAAGTTGCATCCATGCCTACCCCTATCTGTCTCTGACCTAGAACAAAGACCCCATTATTTCTTGAGTGTTCCATCTTTTTCCTCGTTTCCTTAGGTACATGTATATATACCGGAAACCCAAAGATCTTGAGGTGTCCTACTTCAGGTTTTGACCCTGTAAATATTTCTTCAGGATTTTTGTCCTTCAGAATTGCATGAGGAAACATGTTTTGACTAAACACAATAGTAGTTGTAGCTTCTTGCCAAAGTGAATTAGGAAGATCCTGGTCAAACATCATGGCTTTTGTAGCCTCACAAATTGTCATGTTTTTCCTCTCGACAACACCATTTTTCTAAGGGTTGTAGGGCACACTCAATTGCCTCTTGATTATTTCTTCCTTACAGAAATCCTCAAATTAGAGGGATTCAAATTCACCTCCATTATATGTCTTGAGAGTTGCGTTGTGTTTTCCTATATGATTCTCTATAAAGGCTTTGAATTCTTTAAATCTATCAAATGTCTCATTTGTTTCCTTAAGGAAATAAATTCAACATTTTCTAGAGTAATCATCAATGAATATGACATAGGACCACACACATCAGAATGAAAAAGATCCAATATACCATGAGTTATACTGTCACTACTAGGAAATGTTTTCTTTATGTTTTTATCAAGCACGCATCCTTTACATATTTCATCTTAATTAGTAGAGATAGAGGGAATGCCACTTACTATATTTTGCAGGTTTGGAACTGCCTTGTAGGGTAGATGTCCAAGACTCATGTTCCACAACTCGCTGGAACTTGAAGTTCTTGTATAGAATGCACTACCACCATGTATAAGTTTCCGGTGTGTGTCCCAATAGGCTAGGCTGAACTCAGTTGACTACCTTTATCCCATAAAAGTTTATTCCTTTCCATGAAGACCACCCAATATCCCTTACCCTCAAGGTTTTCCATTGATAATAGGTTCTTCTTAAGCCCTGGTACAAATAATACTTCATCAATGTGAATTATGGCTCGAGAATCTAATTGAAATGAGATGGATCCTACACCCTCTATCATGTATCTCCTATCATCCCCAAGCTCTACCTTCTTTTCAAATGATTTCCTTTTGTAATCGGAGAGAATCTCCCTCTACCCTATCATGTGCTTTGACACACCACTTTCAACTAGCCAAGTTTTCGACCCTATAATAATTGTGTTGGATAGTGCTAAGATCAAATAATATTCTCTCTTTTTCTCCTTTTCAGTAGGAGATCCCTTATTCTTCTTCTTTGATTCTCCATCCTCTGTTGTTGAGGCATGATGTTTCCATTTCCTTTGAGTATTCTTCTTGGAATAACATTCCTTTGCAAAGTGTCCCATTTTATTACAGCTATCACATTTAATCTTAGACATATCAAAGATTTTACCTCTGAACAGACCTTTTGAATTTTCCTTTCTCAGGAATCCTTTCTGGAAGATGGACTTCTTATTTTCCTTTAAATTAGCTACCAACATTGTGTGTTCCTCTTTGGGTGGCTCACTCCTTGTGGACATGTGACTCTCCTCCTGTAAGCAATAATTCCATAACATTTCAAATGTGGGCTAGATCTCTCTCCCAATAATGCTGGATAAGAATGTCTCCCATGAAGAGGGAAGATCATCAAATATAGCCTGCACTAAATCATCATCGTCAACAGTGACACCTGTAACCAACAATTGATCCCTAATATGTGTTATCTTGAAATAAAACGAATCCATTGATTCACCTTTCTCCATCTTCAAATACTTAAGCGTGTGCTTAAGCATCCTTTTTTGACTGGATGATTTTTTCTCATACAAGTTCACCAAGGTATCCATGCATTCCTTGGAAGTCATCAATGAATTTATACATGTAACGGTGTTATATTTGACTAAGTCAAAGATGATTCTATTATCCTTGTCCTAGTTCTTCCCAAAGGATGCTCTCCCTACATTTGAGGTGGCTTCTTCCACCATTGAAGTCACATATTGATCTATATCATGTTCCTGCAATATATCCATCACCTAGAGCTTCCATACATTGAAATTGGAAGCTCCCTCTACAATATCCTCGACCCTGACAGAAATAGATGAGGATGTCATGAGATTTACTCTATGCACTGATCAATATCTCCCTATATCTATGTATTCCTTGTTTCTGCAATCAACAAGCTCCTTACACCCTTTGCTCTGATACCATGATAAAATTTGAGCTTGATTTATTTTAGATCTGGATTCAACTTATTTTTCAACACAAATACACTTAGATCCACCATATATTAAACAAATAGTGGTAGTAGAAAATAGATCACATCCACAACAAACAAAATTTATCCTAGGGAAACCCTCAAAAGGGAGAAAAACCCCAGGACAAATCTTCCTTCTATTTTATTAATAATCTTAGCAGGTTACATCACACCCCAATGGTGTGTTACAGTACAAAACTTACAAGAGAGAGAGGACTGATAGAGACCTATGCGTGTGCTACTACCATATCTGAACCAATGCAAGTAGATATAACTTCTTCAGGCCTTATAAACCCTTCCTCAATGAAAACACTAAGAAAATTCTAATCAAAACCCTTTGGATCTAAACTGACCTAATTTTGTCACCCCTAAAAAACAATTTTGCAGACTTGATTTGAGGATTTATTGTTGCTAGTTTATAGCTCTAATTTTAGAGCATTCTATGGATTTCACTTCCTCTTGAATAGGGCTACCCAATAACACTTAACATCCCTTCAATATATTCTCTAAACACTATATATAAACCCTACAAAACATTTGTTGGAAACCTTCATCAGATTAGGACAAATTCCTTATGTGGGATAGATCTGATTGATGGCTGAGTATTTGTTAGAGAGTTCAATGCAAAAATATAGAGGAGAATAAGATCTATCTTTTGAGCCCAATATCGACCCCAATGGCTTATTGAAACCCTTTCTATGACATGATAAAGTAATTCGCTCAACCTTGGATGAATGTTGAAGGTGGCAGATAGGTTTTACTATGTATATTCTTGTGTGTAGCGAAATGTTTCTCTTGTCCTTCTTATTCTTTTGTATCTGATCTCAAGTTAGGTTAAGTCGATATTCTTGGTATCTTCAATCTTGGGTTATCCTTATCCTTTGGAAGCTTCCTTGGGTTAAATCAAATTTCCTTCTTAGGTTATCTTTGACTTTCTAGAAGTCGTATCTTCTCCTTGGGTTAATTTGACCCCATGAACAACTTAAGTTGTTGCTCCTAAGAGGTTCAATGCCTTCTTATGTTTTCTCATTGACATAAATTCATAACTTTACAACTTAGGATTTTATCATTTTAATTAAACATTACATTTGACTTTATTCTTGTAGACTAATTACATCATAAACAAGCACATATTAATATTAGCAAGAACAACAATTACATATTATCCTTCTCTCTCTTCTTACATGGTCCACACCTTCTCTTTAACAACATTATTACATTAATAGAGGAATATATTTATAAACCATGTGGTCATCTGACACTCCCCTTGATCACATGCTAAAGTGACACTTACTAAGAGTGTCCAGGTCCTAGAAGATCATAACATGGACTAGGAGGTCATCCCACATACCATTCTAGCTCACAGGACGTGTATGTTCATCCTAACTCTTGCTAAACTCTACCTTGGCTTTTGCATTTAAGCTCACAATGTTTGACTAGACTTTTGCACTAGGCTCACAAAGGTTCGATTACCTTTCCTTTTTCACTAGACTCACAAGGTTTTATGAATGCATCTCCTTAATCCTAACTCTTGTCTTGGATTCACAAGGTTTGTAGGTTCACCTTGACTCTTTCCTTGACTCACAAGACTAGTTGATTCTCCAAATCTCCTTGGATAGCCTCAGGGTGGCCCATTGGCTCTCATTGGAGAATATCTCACGATGTTGCTATTTTCAACATGTTGAACATGGAAGGAATTACACATCTCTGTCATACTGGACTTTAGAAATCACCTTTAGACCAACTGGATAGCTTATGTATTTTTGAAGCACACAATAAGACAACTGTTAATTGGTCTTCCTTAACCGGATTATTGGAGGTCTCATCCACAAAGTCAATAGTTTGATTTGTGAGTGAGCCCTCCAATGAGTGAACCCTCCAATGACCATCATTCACAATAGGGTTAAGCTCAAGTTGTTTAGTTGGGTTCCTTACTCTATTACGATTTTATACTAACCTAAGTTGTACAGAAAACATTGTTGTTTCTTTAACAAATCGTTGACATTGATGAAACTAAAGAAAACCCTCATACCAAATGAGCTTTTGATATGGGTTGCATTCATTTGAATTTGGTCCATGAAAAAAATCTAAAATTGTATTCATAGTTAAAATTGTAACATTGCTTAAATTGTGATTTTGAGTAGATTCATAGATTTTGTTCTGGAATTAGTTTGAAATTACAGTTCGTAATGCTGAAATTACATTTTTACATCAAATTGAAATTTATGATCAAATTTTGATGGGATTAAGAAAGAAAAGAGGTCAGAATAATGAAAGAATGTGATGGTTTTATCTAGACCGGATCATTAGCAGGTTGACAACTATGAAACAACATGTTGTGTGTAGCTCAAAAGGGATTCATTTATTTAGGGAAAACTACTCCAGTATACCACCTAGCCAAATCACAATTTGGCTATATCTTTGTAAAATTTATAGGAATTGCTTCGACAAATCATAATTCCATAATTCGTCATGAAAGAATGGTATCAATTAAATAGATCAACAATATCAAAATGACAGTACTGCCTAACAAGAGAGAATTTGAAGTGCCATACAAAGTAGTTAATGTTAGAAGAACATTTGGCAACAAGTTAGAGACAACTCGCAAATGCCAAAATGATCACAGCTGAGCAACTAGTTGAAAGAGAACAAGCTAGAAAATGTACTGAAAAAATGAATTGAATGGCAATGTACAAAATGGATAGTGTTCAAGCCTAGGAGATTGCAAAATGTTAGGTATGTTATTACTTTATTGGTTTTGAGATGGAATAGTATTCAAGTGCAATATGAATCTCAGTTAATTAGAATTTGTTAAGAGATACTTATTTAGAATTTGTTTTAATATGTATTTTTCAAGGTTTGTTCCTATTTTAGTTAAGAGATACTTATTTATTAGTTACATGGTATGGAAATGTATTGGTATTGGTGTATTTTCATTTTCTTTTGAGTGGATTAGTATTAGTTATAGTTGGTTGATGTAGCAAGCATGATTGAGTAAGAGGTAAAGTTTTTATTTTTATTTGAGTTAAGATATATTGATATTTCAAGTGTAGAGAGTTAGTTAAAGGAGTTATGAGCCACACTTGAGATTTCTCCCTGGTGTTGAGTTGGGGAGGTCACACTTTTGATTCTCTTGAACCCCTTGGGGTTAGGTTCCATAATCAGGATAGAATGTTTACCCAATTTACCTTGTTATTGTTCTTGTGGATTTGATTATATTTGACTTTCTTGAAAGTGTTATGTAGTCTTGTATATGGTTATTGCAAGTGTTCCTCATCAATGAATGACTTACATATGGGTTTAGGGTAGAGTCAATAATTTTGATTAAGTGTTGGCCACTAAGTGCATGAAGCATCAATGTACTATTTTTTTGGATTGAAGTCAGCTACAAATAACACCAATATGAATGAATGCATTAAAAATCCATATAACAATCATCCAATACGAGTAGACATAACTCAATTTCTGCATAGCATTGTCCTAAACAAGACCTGAATATTTTGTATCTGGAAAGGACTACATGTACATGTTTGGGCCCTCTAAAGTCAATGTAACTAATGGAATGTGATTCTAAGTCCCGTGAGTATGAAAATGTGTTTTTATAGCTAGTTAAGTGAATGGTCTTACCATATTCTTTCTTAATTCAATTTCAATCATTTAAATGACAAGTGATCTAGTTTTTTTTATAAATTTTTCAGTGTCATTGCAAGCTAATGATGGTCTCTCATGACCCATTAGTGGCAATGCAAACATGGAAAAACAACAATTTGTTAACTTGGAGAGATTATTCAAGATACTTTTACAACAAATTTGAATATGGTGTAAAAAGATAAAATGTAGGAAATTGAATTAGCTTTTGAATATGTAATTTTTATTTAAAGAATTTGTGAATAACTATGTGAAATTTGATTTTTTCTAATGGTGGTATGTTATTTTTCAAGACAAATATATTGCATGTGTTTCCATTAGTGCTGGTGTTAGAATACCTTAAAGATGAAATTTCATTAATTAAATTTGTATAATTGTAAAGAACGCATTGTTCTAATGTGGGGTATTTTTTTCAAAATTTATAACATTAATTTTAGATATTTGTTTTTAATTATAAAATTTATTATATCCTTGAAATTACAAGGACTTGTGTTAATGCACGGTAAGAGGGTCTTAACATTATCAAATAGTTAATTTTTTAAGGATTGTAGATCTCAGTCTCTTCCAGTGCAAAGTATAACTATTTTAAAAATGGTTAAGATGATAAAAAGTTAAAGAAAAAATAAAAGAGGTATGTATTTTAGGATTATGATATATGTCAAATAAAAATATATTAAAAATAGTAAACAATATTAATTTTTAAATAAAATTATGTAGGGACCCTATTTTGTCTGGTTAAGTGAATTTTTATTTTGATTCAAGAGGTACAAACTCCTACCTAATGTTTCATTTCATTTATTTTGATGGATGAAATATAGTTGATTTTTTTTAAGTTGATGAAATTATTAGAAACTTTTCTTGTAAAAACATGACAAGATCCTACAACAACTTCGATGGTTATGATACTTTTGATTTTCAAGAACAAATTGGGCACATGTGTTTTGTTGACTAATGCATCAGTATGGTTTCATGTTTCTCCAACTCATGATTAAAGTTTCCAGTCAAAATTATGCTAGATTTCCAGCGACAGTTTAGCGGGGTCATTTTTGAACAAATGAAGATGAATCCCAAGATTATGTGACATGTTTTTGTCTAGAACATGCCCAATTAGGTGACACATGGGCATATTTTTTAGAAAATGCATGATAAGGAAGATTTGGGTTGTTTTTCCAAAGAGGATTCTTTCAATTATTGTTGTAGCTAGTTTCCAAATTTACCAAAATTGTATTTTCTATGAGATTTTATTTTGAAGAACACGGGGTTGATTGTTATCTATCCACACCCTCATGTGTATAAATGTATATTCAATTGAGAGAATAGGAAGTTAGTGATGAAACAGAGAAGGATAGAGATGAGACTTAATTATCTGATGTACTCCTTTTCATTATGAAATAAAGACTAGTTCTTATGCATTCTGATGGCTAAGCATTTGAGTTCGTAAGTGTGCCAGGTGTGATTCCAAGAGAAGGCAAGGCCCCCTTCCTCTTGGAACAACACCTCAATGATATTTTTCTTTTTGTACTGTGTTTATTTCTCGCATTAGTTTCTTGTAGATTTCATATGCATTTTAATTATTGTAGAATGACAACATTATCTAGTAGTGTGAATTTAATTGGTTTGAGTTGCAATTTCATTGATGTTGTGTGGTTTGAAGAATTAGTTTATTGTAGATTAAATATCAAGATGCTTCATTATTAGTCCCTTGGTTATGAACAAGAACAGAGTACCCTCTGAACAATAAATTGTTAAGAGCTACATTTTTGCACATACCTATCATTTAATTTATCACTGATTAACTGCTCATGGAAGAGAATATTATATGCATGTAATTAGTTATGTGAGTGTTTAATTTACTTTCTGCAAAGTGGTGTGACCATTAAAAAATCTTTTTGAAATACTTTAAGACTTAGCTTTGCAATTATTGTGCCTAACACTTCATAAGTTTACAAAAGTAGATTGATGATAAAAGGTAACAAAATTATTATCATATAATTTGACTGACATTTTTGGCACCCTTTCCAGGGAAGTGCTTAAGGAGTTAGAATTAAAGTAATAACTTGTGTTCTTGTTTGAAGTTTTCAACAACTTTTACGACTTGGAGGAGGAGAATGGTAGGAAGAGAGAGTCCTAGTAGCATGAGGTTTTTGAGTAGTACATTATTGTTGAAATTTGTTTGGCGTGTTTGTTTCTACATAATTTCATTTATTTCTTTTACATTTTTTGGTATCGTAAGAACCCCATACACTAATCCATGTGAAATATAGGAATTATAAACCAAGTAGAAATTTAGAATGTTCAATAATTTTGTACTCCAAGAACTTTCTCAAATCCTAGAAATAGTTGGAAACATCTCTACATCTCAAAAGTAGCAAATCCTCAGAGCATTCAGGGACATACCTGCACTCCAAGAAGTGAGAGAAGACCAAAATTTTCATGAGAAACTTCAAGAATAAGACCTAGAAGAGACCAAACATCCATGGAAAACATATGATGGAGGGTAAACGTTAGAAACTAAGATAAAGGAATTTCAACCATGCCTCTCGTCAAAAACTTTATGCATTCAAGAGACCAATCAACAAATAGTAGACGATTTCATGGCATGACAAACGAGGACATACAAAGTGGTGGTAATGAACAAGTAAACCAACGGCATCATGACTATATTGAAATATGGTCTAGACAACTACCAGTCCACAAAATTCCTTCACTCTTCAACAATTTTTGGCATCATATCAATCAAAGTAGTTGGTTCCTCATATTTTGGTATCTATCAAAGCATATCTTTCAAACTTGAATATGAGTATATTTGTAATCCTATCACATGCATGGATCCATTGGAAATAATCCTACACTTGAGAAGATGTTTTCATTTCTCCAAGTAGGGTAGGATATTGTAATAAATAAAAAAATAAAATATTAAAAGAGAAAAATAATGCTCAGTTGTGAAAAACATAATTTCTAGTGCAACTCAGCAAAAACCTTACTTGAAACCCATATTTATGGATGGTAATGATCTCAATAACATTTTCATCTTGTGGTGGTTTATTTTTCATAAATTCTTCAAACATTTCGAATGGTTTTTGTGTTGAATGATGGGGGATTGCTTAAGGCCCTCCTTCAAACAATATTGGCCCATAGACTTCAACTCTTTATCTAGGTTACAATAACACAAATTGTGATCATGCCTTGGAGCTTGTATGCCTCAATGACATGTTTCCTCACTTACAGTAGTAGGGATGCATTAATGCCTCCTCACTGTCATATCCTACAAATTACTCGACTCCAATACATGCATTCATACTTGACAAGATGCATTGAAGTACCTTGATGCATCAATTAATGGTCAGTAATCCAATGATTCATCTCCATGTTCGAATTCAAGAAAAATATATTCACATGTAAGGGAATGTATAAAAATGGGATAAGGATGAACACTTTTTGCAGTAATTTATCCTACAAAAATCATGTGTATGTTTAGTTTCATGTTATTGTTCCAACAATATTTCATTTCTAGAATTTTTGCTTGTAATTGTTCAAGTTTCAACATTTGTTTTTGTAACATTTATGGTAAATAAAGAGGTATAAAGGATTATAATTTTGAGTTGGTATTCTCTATTCATGACAACACAGAAACCATGAAAATTCAAAAGGTACAAGTGGATTGCTACCAGAACTTTTTGCAAAAATTTCAAACCATATTTTCACGAAGCAATTCACAGTACAGATTCTTCTCCAAGATTTCCAATATTTCCAGTCCACTATTCTTCATTCAAGAAAACTAGAATCACATCAAAAATACTATTCTTGAACCTGCAACATTCCAAGAAAAGTGACAAGGTAAGATCAGGTAATCGAAGCTTGTACAATTCATTAATATTTATTTTGTTCATTTGAATTGAGGGGTGAAATACTATGGAAATCTCTTAGAATTTGCAAACATTGAACTAGGATCTTATCTCATTTCCTATGATTGACATATTTTGAATGAAAACCCTTCGAAATCCTTGCCTTGCAATTTTACTTGTTCTTCCCACTACCACCAACCATTATTCGTTTGAACTCCACCTGAGCTACAACTTAAAACCATTCATCCTTGTTGATTAAGCCAACACTACAACACAAACCATGCACTCTCTATATTGTAAGGAATGAGCAGAGGAGCTCAGTAAGGTTTGAGCCCAATGGAGTAGAATCTTTGGATGCTTACCCAAAGTGTAAAAGAAATTTTCAAGAAGAAATGAAAGCTAACAACCAAAAATTTATTAAAATGTCTAGAAAGTTTAAAGTGCAAAATCAAAGACCCCAACATAAACTCAGAGGGTTCTAGAAAAGAAGGTAACTTGGACATTCTCATTCATGTTGCTTCACAAGGCATGGCTCAATTTTTGCACAAGATGACAAAAATCAGGAAATTTTAAAGTGTTAAAAATTGTGTATCAGTTTTGAAGGGAAGATGACAAGTGTCTCAGTTTTCATAGGGACATGTTGACATTCAGGTGTGGGGGCGAATAGTTCAACGATTCAACAAGGAATCTTGTTAAAATAGTGAATTTATGTTTATGTTCCTATGTAAAATATTTATGTTCTTATATTAGATCTTTGTTCATGTAGAAGATCATTGAGATTTGTTGTAGAATACTTCCTCATAGCAAATCTTGAAGCAACAAGGTCATCTTCAACATTGTTCAAATTTATTGCAGATCCAGTCCTCTCTTTTCAGTGTTCTAGTAGTCCGATCAATCCAAAGTTCAATCATCCACATCATAAATTTATTTTCAGCAACACTATTCAGATTCCTTGGTATGGTTTATTACTAAATGGTCTTCAAAGTTCCAGTCTTCTTGCAAAACTATTTACATTCTAGCCTCTATAAATACCTCTTTAAATGATCATTAAAACGCAACCTAAGGTGAGATTAGTTTTAAATTTTTTAGCTTGTTAAAAATATGGGAAATCATGATAAAAAACTACAATGATATTGTGATTCCTATGTTCTATATGCCTTTCATTTTCACATTTCAACCTACAATTTCATTTCACAACCACCTTTTAACCTTATGAACCACCTTGCAATAATATTGACCTCTCACTTCTCAAAGATCTTGTCCACCCCTACCACACTATCATAACATCGTCTCTTTTAACTAATGATCTTTTGATCATGGTTTGACATGATCCAATATAATGATGCTTTGATATTTCCCTTCTTTTGTCATGATTCAACATTCGGCATGTAATTCAGAATTGGTTATATAACTAATTTGAATTCCATCTAACTATGTGCAATGATTCCTAATCCAAATTGTATCCATTGATAGTGATAGTGTCAAAAGGGAAAATATTTCGGTAAAACCTCCACAATGAGAAAATGACATAGAGAATCAGGGTGCAAACGTTTTTGTTGTTTATAATGACAATAAAGGAAATAAATGTGCTCCTAGTGTTGATGGCTTCACAATTCATAGAAATTATGGGAAAAAAAAGGAAACCCTCAAGGTAGGGCCTTGAAGAAATGGATATCTTGGAGAGGCACATTAAAAATGAACATAAGTGTTAAAAGAATCCATCATAAGATTTGAAGAAGAGATTAAGAGGGAAGACAAAAAAAATAACAATAACTAAAAAAGAATCATAAGTGGTATAAGAAGTCTGAACAATTCAAATTGAAAAATTGAAAGATTCAGGTTAAGCTTAGAAGGTTCCAGCCCAGGATCTCTAGGATTGATGTGCTTGTTTGAGTATCCTCTTAGGCCTAGTATATATTTTTTTCCATTAGTTTGTGAAGAGTCTCACCAATTTTGAGGTACCAGTTTTGCATATGGGAATAAGTTCATTTTTGCATGAGGACATGAAAATCTTTAGGCATGGGGGAGATGTAGAGTCCCTATTTTGTCTCATTTGGTGCAGTCTAAAGGACCCCATTTTGACCAATTTTCCTATCATTCACCCATTTTGTTACCTCTTGGTGATCCCATACTTACCATTTTGTCATTAAAGTGTTATTTTGATTCAAGAGGTATAAACTCTCGCCTAATGTTGCATTTACTTTATTTTGATGGATGAAATATATTTGAATTGTTTTCAGTTGATGAAATTACTAGAATCTATTGATGTAACAACATGACAAGATCCTGCAACAAATTTGATGGTTCTAATATTTGTGATCTTCAAGGGACAAATCAGGCACATAGGTTTTGTTCACAAAAACATCAATATGGTTTCATGTTGCTTCAACTCATGATCAACGTTTCGAGTCAAAATTATGCAAGATTTCCAACAACATTTTTACAGTGTTGTTGTGAACAGATGAAGATGAATCCCAATATTTTGTAACATGGGTTTTGTCCAAAACATTCCCAATTAGGATAATTACAATAAGAATTTATAGAAAATGCATGATAAAGGAGATTTGGGTGGTTTTCTAAAGAGTATTCTTCCAGTTACTATTGTAGGCAATTTCCAAATTTGTCAAAATTGTGTTTTCTATGAGATTTGATAATGGAGAACAGGAGGTTGATTGTGATATATCCACACCCTCCTATGTATAAATATATACTCAATTGATATAATAGGGGTTTAGCGAAGAAATAGAGAAGGATAGGGATGAGAATAAATTTATGATGTACTCATTTTCATTATGAAATAAATACTAGTTCTTATGCATTCTGATAGTTAAGCATTTGAGTTTGTAAGTGTGCCAAGCATGATTCCGAGAGAAGGCATACCCCCCTTCCTCTCAAAACCATGCCTCAGTTATATTTTCCTTTCTGTATTGTGTTTATTTCTAGCATTAGTTACAAGAAGCATTCATATGCATTTTAATTCTTCTAGAAGTGATAATGTTATTCGATAGTGTGAATTTAATTGGTTTGAGTTGCAATTTCATTAATGTTGTGTGGTTTGAAGAATTAGTTTCTTGTAGATTCAAGATTAGCATGCTTCATTATCATTCCCTTCATTATGAATAGGAATGGAGTACCCTATGAACAATAAATTGTTAAGAGTTGCATTGTTGCACATACCTGTCATTTAAATTCTCACTTATTAATTGCTCATGGAAGAGAATATTGGTTGCATGTTATTAGTTCTGTGAATGTTTAATTTACTTTCTATAGAGTGGTGTGACCATTTAAAAAAAAAATTTGAAATACTTTAATACTTAGCTTTGCATATACTATGTCTAGCACATATACTTTTACAAAATCGGATTGATGATAAAATGTAATGAAATTATTATCATATAATTTTACTTGAAAATTATATATTTGGATTTTGCATAGTCGACTCTGTATGTGTGTGTAGTTTCATTGACAATGGATTTGTGTAGCCTATATAAAAATAATGCCAAAAATATAGATATTGAGAGGTATTCATAAAAATGGAGGTTTTGATGTATTTACATCCCAGACCATTAGGTTTTGTTGAAATTATTGTATAATGATTCATGCTCCCCCCACCCCCCCTTTCAATATAATCATAAGTTCAAAAATTGGTATCAAAGCAGGTTCCTTCAAAGCACGTGATTATAGAAAAAACATGATAAAGTCTCCTAAAAAACCCAGGGAAGGAGATATTCTTACCAATCGTAGAGAAGAATACACAAGAGTGTGGAAAAAGAAGCAAAAAGAAATGAAGAAGGAAGAATGTGGACTTGTACTTTATACTCAAAATGAAGGGAACCAATGTTACATTGATATTATATGTTCAAAACACATGGCAAGGGACAAAACCAATTTTCTCACCTTGGAGGAAGAAAAAGGAGGTAGTGTGACTTTTGGAGATAAGGCTTCTGCAAGGATAGTTGGAAAAGGTATTGTTAATATTGATCATGGAAATACTAAGGAACATAATTTATTTAATGTTGAAGGATTAAATAATAATCTTCTAAGTGTTAACGAAATGTGTGATCAAGGTTACAACCTCACATTTCATTCTAAAGGGTGTGAGATAAGAAAATAAGCTTCACGAATATTAGTGGCAAATGAAAAAGGAACCTTAAGAGATGTATACATACTCGATAAAGTAAAAGGAGAAAAATGTTGTATGAGAGTGATATCTCTGTCATATTGTCAGTAAAGGGAAGCACAAGCTCAGGGGGAGCAGCCCTTTGCCATTGAATTCAAAGGGGGAGAATTTGTAGACAAACGAATATACCATCATGTCATTCTATCATCAAGTAAGAATAAAGGAAGAATATATCAGTGAGACAACATTCAGGATAAGACATGGACATTATGAGTTTTTTTTTGTGTCGTTTGTGCTATCAAATGCACCAGTTGTCTTCATGTGTATGATGAATGGAGTGTTCATGGAATATTTGGACAAGTTTGTAATTTTTTTCTTGGATGATATACCCTTATACTCAAGGCTAGAGGAGGAACATGAGAAACATTTAAGGTTGGTGTTATAAGTATTGAGAGAGAATCGGTTGCATGCCAAATTATGTAAGTTCATATTCTATCAAAGGAGGATTCATTACTTGGGGCATATTATTTCAGAGGGATAACAGTTGATCCTGAGAAGATAGACGCCATTAGAGGATGGGAAACACAAAATAAAATTATAGAGTTCATATCATTCATGGGACTTGCAGGTTATTATAGAGTATTTATTAAATATTTTTCCGAGATTGAAAACCCAATTAATTATTTGAAAAATAATGGTGTAAAATTCAAATGGACTTTTGAATGTGAAGAAAGATTTCAACAACCAGAGATTATTTTAATAAGTGCACCAATATTTAATATTACAAACCCATATGAAGATTTTTTTCTATGCATTGATGCATGCAAGAGAGGAATTGGTGGAGTCCTCATGCAAAATGGGCATGTGGTATGTTATGAGTTAATAAACTTGAAATAACGTTAGAGGACTACGCTACACATGATTTAGAATTGGAAGTTATTATTGATGCATTGAAAATGTGGAGGAACTATCTCATGGGCATAATATTTGAGTTGAGAATAGACCATAGTGGTCTAAAATATTTATTTGGATAGCCAACACTAAATGCCAAGAAAACCGGATGGATAAAATTCCTCAGTGAATATGACTTTGATATAAAACATATTAAAGTAAAGGAAAATAAAATGGCTATTGCACTTAGAAGGAGAGTGCAAGAGATGCATGCTACAACCATTAGCATGTACAGGTCTGATTTAAAAGACATAATTTTATAGTCTGCAAATTCATATCAACACTATTTGCAAATAAAAGAAGCATTACAACAATGTAATTTTCAACAAAACATTAAATATTATGAGCTAAAATAGGATGGATTCCTCATGTACAAGGGCATGGTATATGTGCCAAATTCTAAAGGGATGAAAAAATTATTTTTTAGGGAAATGCACGATGCGTTTTATGTTAGGAACCTAGGATATCTGGAATCAATTGAAATTGTAAGAAGCAAATAATTTTGGCTAGGAATTAAGAGAGAGATGGTTGATTACATAGCTAGATGCCTAGAATGTGAAAAGGTAAATGTTGAGAATAGATATCCAGCTATACTACTACAACCATTTTCCATTCCTAAGTGGAAATGTGAAGTTGTTACAATTGATTTTACTACTAAGCTTCTCAGAACAATGAGGTAGCATGATTCTATCATGGTAGTGGTGGATAAATCAACTAAGGTTGCACATTTTATTCCAATGAAGACAACTCATAAGGAAACCAACATTGCAAAAATTTACATGAAAGAAATTGCTAAGCTACATGGAGTGCCCAAGGCAATTTCTTATGACATAGATCCCAAGTTCACATCAAATTTTTGGAAGGGATTGTTTAAAGGATTTGGGACAGATTTAAATTTCAGTTACAATATATCACCCAGATTCAGTTAGACAAACAAAGAAGAATAATATGATAATTGAAGATATGATAAGATGTATGCAATGGAACAACCTTCCAAGTGGGAAGACTACCTCCATCTAGTTGAATTTGCTTACCATAATGAGGACTATGAATCATTGAAGATGAGCCCATTTGAAGCCTTGTATAGAATAAAATGCCACACACCAGTGAGCTAGGATAATCCAACATACAAAGCAATTATTGGGATATAATTTCTAAGAAAAATGGAAGAGCATATGCTAAATATCTTACATAATTTAAAGGTTGCATAGGATAGGAAAAAGAACCATACATATAAAAACATGACATACAAGTAATTCAAAGTGGGAGAGTATGTATTTCTAAACTAAAAGAAAAAAGGAGCTTGCTAATATTGGTAAGTTTCCCAAAGTTGGTAGTGAGATATTGTAGACCATTCGAAGTCTTTGAGAAGATAGGCCCATTTGTATACATTCTTGCATTTCCTGCATCCATGAGAATTCATAATGTGTTTCATGTGTATTTATAGAATAAATGTGCTTATAATCATAACCACATAATTGATTGGACAATGATCCAGGTGGAACATAATTGAAAATTTCGGGTGGAACTAGCGTGAATCCTATACATGAAACTCAAATCACTAAGAAACAAAGAGATCATCTTGGTAAAGTTTCAATGGACCTGCTATGGTTTTGAAGATGCTACATGGGAGCACGAGAAGACCATGTGGGAGGAGTACCCATAATTTTTTGCAAATTTTGAAGAAAATTGAATGTGCATTTGTATATAAGTGTGCAAGGCTCCATTTTGGCAGCTAGAGTTCATAGAACCACATCTCTAAGATTCATGTCCAACCTATTTTGGAGCCCTGGAAGGGGACTGGTACATCCTAAGGGATTGAAACACAAAGAATGGGGTATACATTCCTTGGGATGTGCAAGTTGACAGGAACAAGATATTTATGGTTGGAACTATTGCAGGAGTTGTGAAATTGAAAAATACCAAGTATTATGATGTAATTTCGTACATGTATATTGGTATGGTATTGTGCACCGAGGAAGGTGAAAATTGTAGGGGGAGGGGAATGTAACATCCATGTTTTTAATTCCCATTTTAATTATGTATAATGTAAACATGTTATATGGTCCTAGTCCAAGCGATACAATATGTAAACAATGTAAATATCATAAATAATAAAATAAATTGTGATTTTGACTGCAAATGGACATGTACAAAGTCATGGAGGATTATTTTCAACAAGAGATGAGGGGTTTAAGGGGGTTTTATTCATGTGTCTTAAATCCCAAGCATTTTTCCTAAAATTATTATTTTGATTGAATTTTCTAATTTTCCCTTTTGAGTGTATGATAGCCCAATCATTGAATACATGTAAGAGGGTGAGTGTCAGAAGTCACATCCCATAGTTATTGGGAGCATGGGTTTGAACTACAATCAACATTGGGGAGTGTGAGATTCAACTTTCTTGGGAAAAAATGAAATTTGTATGGCAAAAGAGAGGAGTTTTTATGGTTAGTTTTTGGGGACAACAAGGGAGAATAGCTAACTTGAGATTGAAGGAAACCATAGTGGGCATGAGTTGAAGATTGTTAAAGCTGTAAATTCATGAAGAAGCAGGTTGTTAGGTTTGTATAATAAAAAAATTGTGAGAGATTACCCTACAGCAGTGAGCTTTCTTATGTGAGTTTTTTTCCTGTTGCAATTGACATCCCTAGAGTATCTAGCAAGAGAGATTCCTAGCCAACCTGTGTTGGATCCCTAGAGAGAAGTAGGAATTCCTAAGGGACTATTTGTAATAAAGAGGGATCTCATTCCTTGGGTTGTGTGGGTTGACGGGAAGAGAGCTAGTGGATTGGGGTAGCTGTAAGATAATTATCTTGTTGTGAGTTGTGTTGAGCTACGAATGAACATTAGGTATTTTCTTGTGGATTTGTATCACCAGATAGTGGATGATTTGTTGCTGAGATTTGGAGCAACAAATCTACAGTTGGGTGGAATGTCCATCCCAAACAACCAACTGCACATTTGGTTTAAAACATAATTTTTTATCTCTGTTGCATTGTTTCTATTTCTGGATTTAATTGCTTTGTGCTTACTAAGTTTTAAGTAGTTGTATGTGGATGTCTTAATGTTAATTTAGTTGCATTCATGTTTAAATTAATGTTATATGTATGGGTGTTTTTAGTATTCTATGTGCTCGCAACAAGAGTGTTCAACAATGGCATAACCCCGAAGAAAATTTGGCAGGATAACAATAAGCTAAAACTTACTAATCTCTTCCAACCCTAACACTAAATAAATAGGCATAAATAAAACCATAAACCATATATGGTTTTCCATTTCTAGTTTCTAGAAACCACCAACATGTTATTCCTTGCCACTGCTCTACTCCACTATAGCACTGCAATATTTTTTCCTCTACTGCAATAGTATAATATTCTCTACTACACTACAACACTACAATATTCCTACTAGAGCTCTAAAAGGTGTATGACACGCATGTTCCAACACCAACAACATGCCAAATAAAAAAAACCAACATAATAAACCTAGTCCTCAAGCTTAAAACTTGCAGGAGAAGAGCTAGATTCACCCAATGCCATATGTGCCATCAAGCATTGTGAAGCCTAGTTTAAAGGTGTAAGAAAAACGATAACGAAGAAGTAACCATTTTCTTCTCAAAGCCAAAGAATGATTGTTAAAAAAGTGTTTAAGCATGCTAAACAAAAATTTGTTTGTGAAGCTATCATATGCCCACTTCATCCAATAATGCAACTCAAACACCTCGAGATGAACAAAAACTCCAACATATGCTTCATCTTTGCAAAGCATGATATCCAAGCTTATGCCATGGCATATACAAAGACCATTAAAGAGAGGTGGGAAGCAATTGATCTATGAACAAAGCAATAAACACTCCATTAACCCATGGCATGTTTGTTTCTATTTCCTTTTTATTTGTTTTCCAATCTTATGTAGATTGGACAAGAAAATGCACAAATTGTCATATAAAAAACGAGGTCATGGCTAATTGAAAACAAATTAATATATTTTTTTAAATGATTATTTGAATAGAGTTTTTATTTTTATTTTTTATAAGAGGTTAAATTATAATTAGGGCAGTTTAGTTTTAAATATGGATTTAAAGTTAAATGTCACTAAAAAGTATTTGTTTTTATTGCAAATACAACTAGGGATATTAGGCTTCTTGCAAATACTATTTAAATTGAAATGGTCTTTGACCTAAGATTAAGAACTAAATGTATCTTTGATAAGCTAAGAATTTACTTTCCTAGAAAACAAGGAAACAAGTTAAAAACCCAAGATCCAAAAAAATTATGGTTATATCACCAAAATAGACCTCAAAATCTACCTCTACTTACCACCAACAAATTAATTTAAATAACATGATTTTTCTTGAAATGATGAATAAAAATATATTTACCTACACCCACTGCTGCTCTGTACATAGCCTAGTAAATTTTGGCAAAAGAATGAATTTTTTTCTGTAATGTTATTTCATGTACAAGTGGAATAAATCCCACTAATGGAACCTTCATGTAGCATTGGACTCCAGAAGGATGGATCGCACACGCACAAAGCTAGAAACGCTATTGGCTTTCTCCATATATGGAAAGATGACGCCAGAGCAGACTCATATTTCCATCTTCAAGTTTGGATGGAAAATAATGCCATAGGTGATGACCAGCGGGAATTCGACAACGAAGCGAGATTCATCAAGTAGCAGGTCTAGGCAGGCTGTATCCCTCTTTTGTATTCGTGAGAGAAACAGCTCTCCGTGATCACATTTTGTTGTTTATGGCGTGGCACTCCTGCCCCACAGGAATTGATCTTATTTTATACCAACAGCATGTGAGGAAGGTGATTTTTTTAGCACTTGAGCCTGCAGGAATTGATCTTTTTTTATACCAATATCATGGCAGGACAGTGATTTCTGCGCACATGAGCGTGCGTGTGTTCATAGATAGGAACACATGAGCGTGCGTGTGTTCATAGAATCTGATCTTCATTCATTTTCCACTTATTTTTCTGCGCAGCTCTAATTCGTCAGTTTACATGGCACTGTTGAGTTCTATTTTGCTATTTAAATTGGCTTTCACCCTTTGGATTTTACAGCTCGAGGCAACGATTTAGATTTTGGAAATCTAGTCCCATTGTGATTGAACAGATTGAAGCAGCAGTTATTACCTTGTCTAAATTGTTTCTCCCCCGGCTAAACAGAGATTAAATACAAGTTTAGATATGGCGAACCAGCTGAGATGGGTTGCATTAATTCTCAGCCTGACGTTGCAGTCTTTCAGATCGCAATGTCGCCGGGTCGTTCAGTGTTGCACTAGTAAAGGTAAGGCGTTCCTATTGGGCAGCAAATCAATTAGCGTGATCAACACTTTATATATTATAGTTTGTCCGATTGGTTAGGTCATTTGCATCAACAATATGTTAGATGCTTCTTATAATTACAGTGTTGAAGATTTTACCTATTTATCTGCAATCAATGGAAAACAGTAGCCAGAGGGCAGTAGCTGTGAAAGAAATGATGAAGCTGCTGTTACATGCTCAAATCATGAACAAACTCCGCCTATGTTGATCAAGCCAGGCGATATTTCTATCTGAAAGAGTGCAACACGAACAGGCTGAGAATTGCAACCCATCTAAGGTGGTTCGCCATATCTAAAGTTGTATTCAAAATCTTTGTTTAGCCGGTGAAGAAGAAACTCAGATAAGCTAATAACTGCTGCTTTAATTTGCTCAATCACAGTTCCGCATCATGAGTTGTCTTCTGCAATCAAGAGTTCCTATTATTATGTACGTAGTAAATGGACAGTACAATAAATCCAACGAGTTTTACAGAACTTAGTTACAAGCCAGAACGTCTGTATAAAACTATATATGTAAGTGTTGGGCTCGTTAAATTGTATTCAGGATCGTGGGAGATCTTTTTACTCTTTGAAATGATTTTGATGTCTGAACTGACAACGTATTTGGATAACTGCATTCAATTTTTAAAAAAAAAAATTCTGCCTAACCTTTTTACATTTCAGAATTAGAATGAGAAAGATTTGTAATTTCTTCCATAGCATTAAGTTGAGTGATAGTATTTAAAAAAATCATTAATAACAAAAACAATACTTTAATATTAGACATAAATAAAATATTTCAATATCCATCTTAAATAAAAGAATTCTATATCAATTTATAGAGAGAAATACATAAAGTAATTGAAAGTAAAAAAAATCTGGTTTTCTTAATAGGTGTCTTTTACTTCCCAGAATTAGAAAACTGAATAATTACTTCAATACTTCATATTATGGAGAATTAGAAAACTGAATACTTACTTCAATACTTCATATTATGGAGTTTAGATGTGATATTTAAAAAAATATTAATAATAAATTAATAATTTCAATGTGGATCTTAAATAAAATATTTTTATGTCAAAATTGTCTATATATATATATATATATAATAATTAAAAGTTGACACTTGACATTAAAAAATATTTTAACATCCACTTTAACTAAAATAATTTTATATCAACTATATATAAAAAAGAGTAATTTTGAAAGTAAACAAATTCATATTCTTCACATATGTACATAGACATAGGTGTTTTCTACTTTTCTATATGATGTGTAATTCTTTTAATGCTTAATATGAAGTTAACACGTGATTTAAAAAAATATTAATAACAAGAAAATATTTCAATATCAATTTCAATACAGCTTGAATGGGCCTAATGGTTAAGAACATGTGTTTCCTTTTAAGAGGTCACAAATTCAAATCCAGAGGGGATTAGGTGCTCTACAACCTAGTGTGGAGGAGATGGTGTCACCTTAGCATTAAGTTAGATAAGGTTACATTAAAAAAAATAAAGGTGCTCTACAACCTAGTGTGGGGGAGATGGTGTCACCTTAGCATTAAGTTAGATAAGGTTACATTAAAAAAAATAAAGTCTACTCAATTAAAAAAATAACAATAATAAAAATAGAGTAGACTCAGTTAAAATAAAACTATTACATGAATCTTTATAATAATTTTTTTGTAATGATGGTTAATATCCTAAAATTGATTTATTAAACTTAAAAAAAAAAAAAATTACTTGGATTTATTTAAAATATTGTTTCTAACCTAAAACAACAATGGGAAAAATAAGAAATCTAATTTTAGGACACCTAAAGCACTCTCGAAAATAAAAAATAACCAAATAATAACCAAACATAGAAAAAAAAACAAAAAAAAACTAAATAAACATTAAATAAAACAATGATTGTAAAGCACAAAGCAACAATCTACATACAATAAAATTGATTAGTGTTGATATAATACAGACTTTTAATACAACAGACTTTCAAATAAACTAGTTACCTCGTGGGAACAAGCTTTCTCCTACCACTTTGCAAGTCACCCCTGCTATCAACACATCATCAAATCCATAATAATAAATAATGAAAGATAAAACCTCAGAAAGCTCGCAACATACTTGTCATTGATTTCTCCCTCTTTGTTTTTTGTTTTTTGTTTTCTATTCGTTTATATATTTATGAGTGATTCCAGCGGTCAGGGTTGATTTAGTTCTAACAGATTGTAGCGAACCGGCTTTAACAGTCTCCATTTTCTTTATTTAATAAAATATATATGAAAATAACATTTGTTGGAAAAATTCTTTCTTATCTACGTGTCATTTTCCTCCAAGAAGTGGTAAAACCAATAATATGAATGTGCCTCAGTGGTTAGTTTGTGCATCAACTAAACAGTTCGTTGATATGCACCTGTGTATGCTTCAATGCATGCACATGTTTTCTGATTTGTTAGCGTAAGAGTCCTCATTGTAGTGACTCACATTCTATTTTTATTCTTTTGGTATGTTGTATAGAAATACTTCAAACCAATTATGTACAAAATAGTAGGCTTTTTGTGATTAAACAACCTCTTTATATTCAGGTTCCCTGAGAGTAGACCAAATCCCGCATAGGATGGATACATTATAGGTTAGAAGCATCAAAAGAAATAGAATCTGATCTCTTCAAAAGATGTATAGAAGGAAAGATCATTCAAAGCAAATCTTCATAGTCTGATTGGATTGGGGTATCCAAAATACGCCCTCAATACATTAAAAGAAAGTTACGCATATCCAGAGACTTCACATCGAGTTCATGCCCTCACTTTTATCCCTTTGCCTTTGAAGTATGAACATGTTGAGTCATAACATCAACATTGCTATTGCTAGCGATATTTACAGTCCAGCTATTGAATCTACAATATTTGTCCTTGTTATTACTATTTAACATATAACAGTTTTATAATGGGATGAGGCCACTGGTTGTTTTTCATCAACTAAGCATGCCTGGATGCCTAGTTTCGATCATGATGGGCAATACATAGCTTCCACCAGTGAGGATAATTTTATTTATATGTTGACATTCAGACTGGACGGACCGTACATCAAATATCTTATTGAGCTGCCAGCAATAGTGTTGAGTGAAATCTCTCATTTTATTAATCTTCTATTTCAAAAAGCCTTCTCTGAGCTCTGTGTCCTTGCATGGATATGGGATGATTCCCTCCTCCTTTTTAATGCAAGGATCAATCATATAAATAACTTTTAAAATTTTACTATGAAAATGATTTTCCAAAGATTGAGGATTAGGATATGGCTCTCGATCAAATGTAAAACAATGTAAGTCATGCATGTAATCTATTTACATCCATATGATATCACAAGGTAAATTTTTTCCTCTAAAACATGTTTTCCACCCCAAATTTTAATGTGTACTACTTTGTTATGTGCATTTGATGATTGTTTCTTATCCATTTAAGTGTGTAGGTCTTATGATGCATCTGTGATTTTAATCCCAATTGTTTAACCAATTCCTCTGAAATTAAGTTAGATTGAGATCCACTATATATCAATGTGTCAACCTTAGTGTATCGCATGATGACCCTTATGTGAAACAATTTACTTCTAGCATCAAATCTATCATCAGTTTTACCTATCAAACCAACCAATGAAACTTTAGATTCATCACCTGAATCTAATCCCAAGTGATCTGAAAATAATAATGGTTTGTATTCTTGAAAATATTTGCAAGTTTTAATTCAAGTGTTCTTATGCAAAAGGATCAATTTGCAAACACAACTTTTATAGAAATTACACATTCAAGATGCATATAATCAATAGCAAATAACAGTGAACAGAAAACACATAACACGACAAATGATAAAGCAATTCACCCCTCTCTTGGGCTACATCCCCTGGTCCAGCTTCCAATGGATCTTTTGTATTATTTGCTCAAAGTGCTAAAATATGTGCTTTAAAATGCTCAAAATGTCAAATAGATGGCTCCAATGGCTTCAAAATGTCCAAAAACCCCTAGCTGGGCTCTTTCGGCACCTGATTTGGCCAAAAATTGAAGATAGGCTTCCTGGAAGTTCCCCTTTAAACTTGTTTTCTCTAGATCGCCAAAATGTACCTCTGCGTCCTCAACCTAGCCTCTGCGCTCATATTTGTGTTAAAACCTAGCACCGAGCGCAACCGCAAAACTGTGCGAACTGTAGGACGGTTAGGGCGTGCCTAGCTGCTAACTGCCAAACCACTGGACACATGGGTCATATGACCGCACGCGCACTCAAAAGGGGCCAAGGCTTGAAACAATGGTAACGCACCAAGTGTCAAGCGCACAGGCTCCGAAATCATTTAAAAAATGTGCGTGGTTAGGTGGTTATATGGTGGTTTATGTGATCGGGGGCTGGGGCTTAGCCCTAGCCCGGACCGCGCCCCAATTCAAAACATATGCAATTTAAATAATTTAAAAACCATATATATGTTAAGAACCATGGGTGGGCACGCCGGTTGGGTGGCCCTTACCAAAGCTCTTCCCCTTGCCTGGAGGTCGTGGGATCAAGTCCTGCCAACTACACAAGTTTTAAACCATTGTCCCAGTGACACATGGTGACCCTTGCTTGGGTCATGTGTCACCAATCCATTCGCCACAAACATGCCACATGTCGGACGCCAATTCGTCCACACGAATGCCAACCAACACCTGCCACGTGTCGTACGACCCTACCAACTCAGCTTCTACCATGTGTCATATGGCTCTGCCACATGTCTTACGACCCTGCCACGTCAGCATCCGTACGGACTGTACAGTCAGCACATTTTTTTTTTCTCTGTTTAACGATTTGAAAAAAACGCGATATCTCTCTCATCCGACGTGCATTTGAACCCAAATGAGTTGTGTTGGGTTCATGATGACAAGGCCTACACACCCGTTCGATTTGAAGTGATTCCGAGCACTTTGAATTTTGAGCAAAATTTGATCCCCTGGATCACACCTCCCCATTGGAAAGATTTTGGACCTCCAAAAGACTATTATCAGTCTATCTGAAGATGAGGGTATAGTTCCCTCACCTTTCCAACCTCAATCCACTTGGCTTTGCTTGGATTTGTGCATTTAAGACCAATTCGAAGATATTCCACATTTCCTTGTTTTGAAGTTCTCATTCTCCTATCAAGGATTGTGTCTTCATGCAGTTCTGTAAGATATTCTGGGGAGAAATCATCTATAGAAG
>JZKD02S0593268.1:137287-149364 GCA_000966675.3 Picea glauca | reverse complement strand
GTTTCAGTTTTTTACCTTCTCCTTTAAGCCTCTCCTTACTAATGTAAAGCCAAACTTCATCTCCAACTTGGAAACTGTGATCAACACGATGCTTGTCATGTCTTGTCTTGTACTTCGCTCGACTCTTTTCCAACTGTTCGTGTACCATTTGATGTATCGACTGAATTTGTTCAATGAAATTTTATGCCCTATCAATTTCATATTGACCATCAATAGCAATATCCTTCCCAAAGATAAAATCTAAAGGAGATTTGGGCAAATAGCCAAAATATGCTTCAAATGGCAATGTTTGAGTTGAAGAGTGCTTAGCTCGATTGTAAGCATGCTAAATGTAGTGTAAATGCTCATCCCAAAGTTTAGGATGTTTGCTGCAATAACCATGAAGAAGATGCACCACTGTTCTATTTACCACTTCTATCTGACCATCAGTTTTCAGATGAAAATATGTGCTCTTTTTCAGTTTGGTGTCCATGAGTGCCCATAAACTCGACCAAAAGTTTTCAATAAATCGAGAATCTCGATCAGAAATAATGGATTTAGGCAATCCAAGTTTAATGTGTTTTTGCATCTTTTGAATATTGTATCATAAGAAAATGAAATAAATAAACCAGAAAAACAAAAAAAAACAATTCCATAGGCAAAAGTTTGATCTTCATTAAAAATATGTATCCTTATACACTTTCTTTAGATTTTTTTGATGCTTTTTAATCCATGGGATAACTAAAAGTGACTCTAACTATTCTAAATGGAATTTAACATCATACATAGAATAGTCAAGTGCGGAAAGGAGATAAAGAAAAACTAAGTCGGGCATTGAATGATACAATCATTGTGAAGCACAAGACAATAATCTACATAAAAGAAAACTTATTAGTGCTAATACAACTCAGACTTTTAATACAATAGACTTAGCAAATAAACTAGTTACATCATGGACACAAGAAAAACTCAGTCTTGCTTCATTTCTCCTTGGTCAAACAAATAAATTTATGAATGCACCTTGGTGGTCAATTTTTGCATCAACTAATCAATTCATTGATATAACATTTTTATTCATGACTTCTTAGTGTAACAGTCCTCATTACAGTGACTCACATTTATGTTTTTATTCTTTTTCTATGTTGTATAAAAATACTTCAAAACCAATTATGTATGAAATAGTATGCATGTTGTGATTGAACAACCTCTCTATATCCAGGTTCCTTGAGACTCAGACAAATCTCACGCAGGATGGATACATTATAGGTTAGAAGCATCAAAAGAAACATAATCTGATCTTTCTTCAAAAGGTGGATAGAAGGAAAGATCATTCAAAGCAAATCTTCATAGTTCCATCATTGTTTTAATAAATTGCATTTGGGTATCCAAAATACACCCTCAATACATTAAAAGATAGTTACCATATCAAGAGACTTCACATTGAGTTCTATGCCCTCACTTTTATCCCTTTTCCTTTGAAGTATGAACATGTTGATTCATAACATCAACATTGCCAACGATATTTACAGGCGAGCTATTAAATATTCAATATGTTTTCCTTGTTATTAGAATTAAAACGTAGACAGAAACCACACAAGTGAGATGGAGCTCACAAAACTTGGATTAATGAGAGAAATCAATTACATTTATAGATTAGATCACACTCCTATCAATGTGGATCTCAAACCACCTTCAAACACAATCTTCGTGCTTATGAAACAAACTCAAAACAACATTATAATTTTAACATATTCTAGAAGTTTATTCATTATTCTAGCATCCCCCTTTAATGGAGAAACGAATTTTCTACGACACCTAACTTGCTTCTAAAATTTTCAAACTTGAGTTTACCAAGAGGTTTGGTAAATATATCAGCCACATTATCATTGGTATTACAAAATATCAAACCAATTTCGTTTGAATCAATCTTCTCTCTCACAAAGTGATGTTGTAGCTCGATGTGTTTTGATCTTGCATGATATATTGGATTGTGTGACAATTTGATAGCACTTTGATTGTCATAGTTGATGCATGTTGGACCATTTTTCTCCTCTTCAACATATGCAAGAATTCTCCACAACCAAACAGCTTCACAGGTGGCACTGGTCAAGGATTTATACTTGGATTATGTTGACGACAAAAAAACAGTAGGTTGCTTCTTGCTACTCCATGATACAACCCCGAATCCTATATGAAATGCATAGCCTGAGGTATATCTTCTATCATTAGGATTTCATGCCCAATCTAAATAAAAAAAACTTGTTAGATCAACATCAAATTCATCAGTATACATAATACCAAAATTTATTGTTCCTTTCAAGTAATTGAGTACTTTTTTTGCAGCTTTATAGTGACTCTCAAAAGGCTTAGCCATGAACTGACTAAGTATGCTAATTGAGTATGCAATGTCTGGTCTCGTAGTGGTGATGTATTTCAGACTTCCCACCAACTGATGATATAAAGTACCATATGCCTCTTTAGTTCCATCTTCAATGTATAACTTTGCATTATGTTCTAAGGGAGTTGACATAGCTTTACATTCACTCATGTTGAACTTTATAAGAATTTATTTTGTATATTTACTTTGAGTGATCAATGTTTTATCAGTCTCTCTCCAAACCTCAATTCCTAAAAAGTAATGCAATTCGCCAAGATCTTTCATTTCAAATTCTTGAGACAACTAAATTTTAATCTCTTCAATTAACTTTCATGCACTTCCTGTAATAATGAGATCATCCACATATAAAGATATTAAAGAAACATTTCCTTCTTCATCTTTCTTAACATACAATTTAGGATCATTTTTTCTTTTCAAAAACCCATTTTGATAAAAAGAAGGTATCTATCTTTACATACCATGATCTCGGTGCCTGTTTTAAACCATATAATTATTTCTTTATCCTGCAACATAGATGATTTTAGGGGCTAAATTTCTCAAATGGGTTAATTTTCCATGCTTTTTCCCAAAAAAAGATTCGTCAATTTCCATTTTTTCTAAAACAATTCGCCCAAATTTCATAGAAAAAAATTATTTTACCTTAAAAATCACCAAAATTTTATAGAAACTATATACAATCCTTAGAAATTTGAATATTTTTACCAAAATATCACCAACCATTTTACATTTTGCATATTAAGGAATAGTAAGATTAGCCTAGGTTTCTACATTTTAATATAAATTTTCATCCTTAAAATTATCCCTGACCTACAGACTAGATGCTCCTATCCCTGCTTGACAAACCCTTCAGGTTGAACCAAATAAACCTCTTCTTTTAAATCACCATTTAGAAAAGCAGATTTGACATCTAACTGGTGTATTTTCCAATTATGTTTTTTAGCTAAGGAAATCAGTACTCTAATTGTATTCAATTTAGCTACTGGTGCAAAAGTATCTTCGTAATCAATTCCCTCCTTTTGTGAATATCCTTTTCAAACTAATCTTGCCTTATATTTATCAATGCTACCATCTGGTTTAAATTTAGAATTATACAACCATTTTCTTCCAATAGGGACTTTGTTTTCAGGCAGTTCAACTAATTCTCATGTTTGGTTTTTCATAAGGGAGTCATATTCATCATTCATAGAATTTCTCCACTCTTCATGTTCTTTAGCTTGATAATAGTTTACAGGTTCTACAACATTCATTACATGAGACATCAATGCATAATCTTTATACCTTATAGGTGGTTGCATTTTTCGTGATGACCTCCTTAGTCCTTCATTGCTTTCATCTCGTCTCCTGCTAAGTGGTGACTCTTCTCCACTTGATGTATCCTGACTGCTTGAAGTGTCCATAATGCTTTCATTTTGTTCTCGAACCTGTAACTGTTCATGTTCTTGTTTAACCATTGCATCTATTTTGACATGTTCATCACTATCATTATGCCAAGCATTTGCATCATTCATTGTATCAATTCTATTTGCATTCTCATGAAATATTACATCTCTACTTGCAAACACTTTATGTGAACTGGGATCAAATAATTTGTATGATTTTTTATCAGTATAATACCCAATAAAAAAACACTTGATTGTCTTTGCATCAAGTTGTATTCTCTCATCCCTTGGAATATGTGCAAAGGCAGTGGATACAAATACTCTTAAATGACTAACATCAGGTTTATAACCATAAAGAATCTCAAAAGGGGTTTGGAAATCTAATTTCTTAGTTGGACTTCGATTCTTTAAATAAACAACAGTGTTAATGACTTCTATCAAAAAACCATTAGATATGTTTTTACCTTGAAGCATGTTGTGAGCACACTCCACAAGTGTTTTGTTCCTTCTCTTAGCAACACCATTCTGCTGAGGTGTATGAAGTACTGTAAATTGTTGTTGGATCCCATGAAATTTACAATAACTTTTAAATTCACCTGATGTATATTCACCACCATGATCAGATCTGAGAAATTTAATACATTTGTCTGTATGTTTTTCAGTCATAGTTATGAATTCTTTAAAGTACTCAAATACATAATTTTTTCTCCTTATGAAATAGACCCATGTATATATAGATCTATCTTCAACAAAAATAAGAAAGTAAGAAGCACCACCAAATGACCTAGTTTGCATAGGTCTGCATACATTTGTACGAATTAATTCAAGTATATATGTTTGTATTTTATATGTATGTATGGGAAACTCCTCTCTATGTTTCTTACCAAGTGCACATGCTTCACATGGAAAATGATCATTCTTCATAACAGGAAGACCTTCTACCATTGTTTTTCTTTGCAACAACATCAAATCATTGTAATTTAGGTGCTCATACCTGTGGTGCCATAACTCTTTTTTTGACATTGTTTTGGATGTCAATGCAACATGATGGTTCATTGTCACATCCAACTTATACAATCCACCAACCTTGGTACCTATGGAAACAACCCTATAGTGATCCTATATATCTTTTACAACACACCTCAACTTACCAAATTCCACTGTTAGATTATTATCAGTGATAGTTGAAACATATATGAAATTATTTTTAATACCAGAAACATACATCACATTATGAATCTGTCTCAATTGTCCATTAGGTAAATTCACACTTATTACTCCATAGCCCTGGACTTTATGTGATCTCTTATCTCCTAAGTAAATGTGTGTGCCATCAATTTTCTCATAATATTCATCATACCATTCTTTATTACAGGTCATATAAGCCAATGCACCAGAATCTATGAACCATGCATTTTCATCATCAATGTCAGCAGACAATGCAACTTCAAAAATAAACAACTTAAGATTTTTAAATCCATCATTGACTGAAGTGTCTTTATGCACAGAATTTTCACTATGCCTTTTATATCTCTGATTTGATTCATGATTCTTTCTTCTATAGAAATCTTTAGCAAGATGTCCAAGTTTTCCAAAATATTCGCATTCAATATTTCTCTTAACATAAGAATCAGGATGTGTCATACCTGTATGCTTTACTTGAAATCAGTCTGTGTTCTTGTCCCACGATTTACCTCGGTATGATTTTTTACCTTTTGCAATCAAAGCCAAATCTGAGCCACTTGCGTCCTGATCATAGTTCTTCATTATTTCTTCTTCTTAAAGAAGAATACCATCCAATTCATCAAAAGTAGGGGGCGTTGGTCTAACTAAGAGTGCTAAAATAAAGACTTTATAATCTTGCACTAAACCCTTCAAAGCAATTGTTACTAAATCACTACTAGAAACCTTTTCACCAATGTCACCCAACTTATCACTTAAATATTTAATTCTGGATACAAAATTACTTATGATTTCATTGGCTTCCATTTTGATAGATAATAGCGTAGTTTTTAAAAATAAGATATGATTTGCATTAGAGGTTTCATACAAACCTTTGAGAACTTCGCTCGTCTCTTTGGAAGTTTTACAATCTCTTATATGAGGAATAATGTTGTCCTTTATGGACATACGCAACAACACTTTCACTTTCATCTCTCGCCTATCCCAATCTGGAATCGAGATAGCAATAGTGGGTTTGGGCTCATCTCCTTTGACAATCGTCCATAGGATATATGCCTCTAAAATGGTGGTCATCTTAAACTTTCAGTGTACATAATTCTCGCCACCAAGTTTAGTGGACTCATTTAAATAAGAATAAGCAAGCAGGTTTTCCATATTCTATCACAAATGATGATATGATTATTCTCAATTTAAAGATTCAATAAAGAATTGGCTTATACCTTGCTATCTCCTACTCTGCTGCAAACAAGCTCCTTCTCAACAGTCTCTTCTTATGAGCACATACGTAACTCAATGATACTCAATTGTATCACACAGATAGTAGTAGGGACATCGATACCAAGGACTGCGAAATACTCCACACAGATAGCAGCGAAAGGTTTGAGGGACAACGAATACTCCAACTCGTAGACAACGAACAACTCCAGATGAAGAGGAAGATCGTAGCAACAGCTCCTAGAATACAACGAGCGCATCAACAAAGAGAGTAACTCTGATCCCACTCAGCAAAAAACACACACCCAGCTAACACTCCATGCAATTAGTCAACAGCTCTGCAGATTACAGCGAACCCGTAGATTGCAATGAAATCAAATACAACACGCAAATACTAGAAAACAAACAACACCAACACTGTTATTCAGTGATCAGTGATGAAGCCTGTTGCAAATGATGGTGCAATGCAGCGAACACACCAACGCAGCTCCTTCACACACAAATAAGAAATAACTCAGCACACAACAACAATCGCACGAGAAGGGATCTCACGCAACACTCAAATAAGAAGGGATCTCACACAACAACCCCTCACACTAGTCGATGAAAGTGCATGCAAAAAAGATGGCGACAACATACAAATGGTGTGGTTCCTCATGAGGTTATTAACCTACGCTCTAATACCAAATTAAAACCTAGACAAAAACCACACAAGTGAGACTGAGCTCACAAAACTTGGATTAATGAGAGAAATCAATTACATTTATAGATTAAATCGCACTCCTATCAATGTGGATCTCAAACCACCTTAAAACCTAGTGCTTATGAAACAAACTCAAAACAACATTCTAATTTTAATATATTCTAGAAGTTTCTTCATTACTCTAACAATTAATCCATGTCTAAGACAGGGATTATAACAATGAGTTGCTAAATTGGCTTATATTAATTGATAGTTGACTGAATGCACTACTTTCCCTATGAATAAAGGTAGGTGCTAGGGGAACCTACCCCTTCACATTCTGTCCCACTCCCCAAGGCCAAGGAGATCAGCTAGCTGTGGTTTCAAATAATTTCATTTTATTCAGAATCATTTATTATAATTTGGATTTTCTCAAATAATTGAAAAATATAATTCTATTTTTAAAAGAAAAATTCACTATAAAATTTAGGGTGTCATTGCAAGACCGAACGTAGTTATTGGAGTTGGTGATGAATATGTAGTATTTTATTATTATTATTATTGTCAAATCTAACAGACAATAGATGTTCATAGCTTTTTTACACTCACTATGACCATCACTGCAGTCGATGGCTCTCTCTTCACAGTCGATTACTCATCATGTCCTCAACATTCCTACAGACAAATGGCCTTCTGTAGGTAAGCTAATTTTACTGGACTCTGCTTCAAATTTTTTATACTGGGATTATATTCTTCTGCACTCGTCTCAAATATACCCTGTGACTGTGTACGACCTCAAATTCATTAATACTATGTTAATACTATGGTGAAGGTGAAACCCCTGTCTCTTTTTGTCTTCTGAATGGGGTAGTTTTCGTCTAAGCATTTGTCATTTAAAAAAAATCAGTGGGATTTAGCATGAGTTGGCTCTCCAGTGTTCAGGTTGAAGAACTATGCCTCTTTGTCGCGATGTGGATTCAAATTGGAGCTGATTTAGGGATTTTTCTTCCTACAGGTGGACAGTGCAAACAAGCATGGTATTCTTCAAAGTTAATGTGAGTTTTTTTTATGTATTTATAAATTTAGGGCGTGAGATTGGAACTCTGCACCAATGATCGAGTTGGGCTTCTGTCAGATGTGACTCAGATATTTAGAGAAAATAGGATGTCAGTTACAAGAACAGAGGTGTCCACAAGGGGTGATAAGGCTGTCAATGTGTTCTATGTGACTGATGCAGCTGGAAACCCTGTTGATCCAAAAACTGTAGAAGTTGTTCGTTGAGAAATCGGACTAACGATATTGCAAGTAAAAGACAACTGTATGGATACCAAATCTCCTCCAAGGGAACCTTGCATTCCCTTCTCCTTTGGAAATATTTTCAAATCAAAGTCAGAGCGCTTTCTCTACAGTCTTGGATTGATTAAATCTTAATTCCTAAATAGTTGATGCACCTGATATGTACATACCCACCGGTTGGTTGGTAGGGAAATAGAAATGCAATTTTCAGTTCTAAATATAATGGTGCCACAAATTTTGTTAGTTTGTGTATATTCCTTTACAGTGTAAAGAATTAGGGAAAATAGTACACACCTTCCATTAAGATTTTGATCTGTAAACAGTGGAAGGTATGATTATTTGAAACAAGGGTTAGGACATTATTTTGATGGTTCAGATTTTAAAAAAATGGATCGCGGAAGGTCATCCTCATCCTCCTCGTAAGTATAGGCTTGGGCAAAATTAATCGGGGATGCATCCCCAGAAGATGCAGATGCAGGAACGTGATGCCACTTGTGGTCTGACACCCTTGTATTTCTTTCTACGATAGTAGCCAAATCATGTGCACTTGAAACAAATTGTATATTATATGGTACAAAATTAACTCGTTTTCACTTTTCATTGTATTCTATTGCATTCTTCATGTTTCTGCCAAATTGTCTTATGTAAGCGGGAAAATCTCATCCCACTTTTTATGTTTTTGTTTATATATATATATATATATATATATATATATATATACGTGTGAAACTTCACATAACTTCACATATTTTAGAGATGGCTTTCTACAACACCATATTAAAGCTGGTCTTTTTACCACTAGCACAGCCACTCAAAACCATGGCTGATGAACATTGAAAGGTGCGAACAGAAAATGAGCATTTACAGCTAGCACAGCATAACTAGAAAATGAGCATTTACAGTGAATAATTTCTTAAACGTGGCAATCATATAGTGCTACAGTAATTTCTTAATATGATTAGGTAAATGTTAAAAGGTAAACAGGTTAACTGATGCATTCAAAAATACAAAGAAGTTATGAAGAGGAGAATATGCCAACATCTTCAATTGTTAGCCATCAGATTAGAATTTTAGATTAAAAGGTGATTAATTGTGCTCATTGTCAATAGGTGTACGCCTTTAAACGTAACTAGTTGTCAAATTTTGACTAGATCTTCAAAGATCAGATGCTAGGATAAACCTTATATAATACAACACCCCATCTCGGGTTTACATGTTTCTTCTTATCCTTCGTGTGTTAATATGATATGGGTGTCATCCTCAGCATATGGATCCATATGCATAATATGGTTTTTCTCTTTGACTTTAATTCATTTAAAGGAAGTTCTAAAGTTTTTAAATTAAATAATTGGCTTTTTTTTATAAATAATATAAACCCTCTTTCTATTTAAAATATAATTTGTAAATTTTATCTAGGCATATTTGTCTTCGAAATGGAAGGTAATTACATCTATAGGCATCCCTATTAGAATAGATAATTTAATCAACTTTTTAATTACAAATTTCAATCTTATGGTCAACAATTAAAGATGTTGGTATATTTTTCATTGTAGTCTCAAATGAATAAATGAGATTCAATTTCATAACTTTCTTGCATTTATGAATGTATAAGTTTTCCTTGTTTAATTTTTCAACATTTACTTAATATGATTAATAAATAACTAACCTTCCCATTGATTGCCACGTTTAATTGTTTAACCAGAATTAATATAAGCAGAGATTAATTCTAAGCATTGTAGTGGCCACGTTTTTATGAACGCGAAGCGTGTCTGTGTGGTTGGACGCATGAATGGATGCCAGGTTCAATCATTTCTCTCAAGCATTTCAATTAACATTTGGTGTTTGAAAGCTCCATGCTGCACGATAGTACCCGATGTTTGGCGTTTGGCTAGCCTTTTATTGTAGCACGATATTTTGCTATGGACATGATTTGATTTTATAAAAACCTAACTCTCAACACTGCTGCTCATTGATCAAGCTACGTAATGTATCAATGGAAAGGTTATGTAAAAATGACATCCCTTGTTCTGCTAGCATTTTCTACAATTTTCCATAAGGTTACTGACATCGTTCTGCGAGAATTTTCTACAATTTTCCATGAGGTTACTGACATATAGTAAATGACTTTGTTCATATGTTTTGAGCATTTTACACAGACCGAGAATGAAGATGATGGGAATCTAAAGTTTCAGTCTTTATTTGTGAAAACAAGTTCGAAATGGTTCAATGTGTTCATTACAGAATCGCACAAGATGGATTGTACATAGCCGAATCCATAAGCAAGAAACAAGGTTTATCATTGGATGTTGCAGTTCTGCGCAAATTTATTATTGATCGAACCCGGATACAAGAGACTCTTCTGTTTACGTTTTAAATCCACATATTTTAACTATTTGGCACACTTTCACGGATTCAACATTAAATCAAAATTGACCATTACTTGACAATAAATCCAACGAGTTTTACAGAACTTAGTTACAAGCCTGAACGTCTGTATAAATCTATATATGTAAGTGTTGGGCTCGTTAAATTGTATTTAGGATCCTGGAAGATCTTTTTACTCTTTGAAATGATTTTGATGTCTGAACTGACAACGTATTTGGATAACTGCATTCAATATGTTTTTGTTTTTTTCTAAGCATTTTACATTTCATTTTAGAATCAAAATGAGAGAAATTTGTAATTTCTTCCATAGTAAATATGAAGTTAGTGATAGTATTTAAAAAGAATTATTAATAACAAAAACAATACTTTAATGTTAGTCATAAATAAAATATTTCAATATCCATCTTAAATAAAAGAATTCTATATCAATTTATAGAGAGAAATACATAGAGTAATTGTTGGAATACGTAATTTCTACCGCCATTAAAGCAGAACATTCTACTCAACCACCGATCAACCACCGACACTGTTCATCCACCGCCTCTTGTAAACATTCCTAAATCTTCCACCGACACTCCAGATGGTTTTGGGAGCCTCCAGAAGGTTCTTCTCCCTCTATAAAATCATGCATTGTAACCATTCATCTGTGTGTTCAATAAAATCGCCATTTGTTGTGTATTTCGTTGTTTTGCCTCTACCCACACATCGTGGTATCAGAGCCAGGTTATCGAATTGTTGTGAGAATTTGAGAGGAAGCCGCAGCTTCCAGTAAGAGTTCATGAGAGCCAGCTTTGCTGTGAGAGTTGAGTTCCAACATAGCTTGAGATCTGTAGTAATCAGCGTCTAGGAGAGCCGTGAGGAAGAGCTGTGCGCTGAAGAAAGAGTCGTTGCAGGGAGAGTCGTTGAACTGTAGAAAGTTTTGGACAAGAACCCAGACCCGTGAGAAAAGAACTGTCGTTGTTGAGAGAAGAGCCCGTGTAAGGAAGGTGCTCCGAGTTGGGAGGGTGGCCAAGTATTGGCATTTGTGACCGTCATGCCGCATCCGTGGATAAAGGGCATACATTTTATTTGCTGAAGATTGACAAATCGTAGAGGAAATTACTCTACATTTTCTTGCTCCGGAACCGTTCTGGTTTCCCGATTTTCTGAACTGTCAAAATTGTTGGTAATGAATCCTTCCCTTCCTGATTCTACAAGTAAAATGTGCATCTGCTGTAATCGCTTGTGAGAAGTGTTTGTTGTCTGAGGGGCACGGATTTCGGGGGGTTTGGAAGAGCGAAGGAGAGGAGAATAGAAAAACGTCAAGAGAGGAAAGGAAGCGGCTGTGGTAAAGATTTGGCTTGGAGTTTTTTTTTGGTAAACTGGTGATAATTTCTAACTGTCTCTCTGTTATTATCATCTTTTGCCTGCCTATTTTGGTGTAAAAACAAATAATTTTTTGCTTGATTTTAAGAAAATGGCATCAGGCATATTTCAACAGCTCATGATTCCAACATTTTCTGGGAAAAATTATGATAATTGGGCATTTAGAATGAAATTAGCATTTGATTCATATGAGCTA
>JZKD02S0593268.1:103896-137277 GCA_000966675.3 Picea glauca | reverse complement strand
TCAGGAGAGGGAGGAGGAATATTGTACATTGGAAAACCCTTGGTGAAACTTTGTTGGGAGATTGGAAGCATTAGAGGCCTGTATATTGGAAAACCCTTGGTGAAACTTGTTGGGATATTGGAAGCATTAGAGGCCAGACTATAGCATAGAGAATATGAGAATAAACCTGAGGTGCAAAGAGCTCCCTTTGAAGCTCGGGATCCTATGGAGACGCTAATTGAAGATACATCTAAGCAAGGAATCAAGGAAAGAGCAGAGGTATCTGATTTCAAGGGAGAATTTGACCTTGATTTGTTTATATATTGGGTTCGTGAAGTAGAGAAATATCATGAAATGGTGGGGATTGAAAAAGATGGTCCAAAAAGATGAAATATATAATATTGAAATTGAAGTCSCATGCTGACCTATGGTGGGATAATTTGCAATTATGCAGATTATCATTAGGAAAGAGCGTATCTGATTTCAAGGGAGAATTTGACCCTGGTTTGTTTATATATTCAGTTCATGAAGTAGAGAAATATCATGAAATGTTGGGGATTGAAAAAGATGGCCCAAAAAGATGAAATGTGCAATATCGAAATTGAAGTCCCATGCTCTACCCTATGGTGGCATAATTTACAATTATGCAGATTATCAATAGGAGAAGAGGAAAATAAATTATTTGAATATGGGTTAAGATGTTAAAACAGTTGAAGTCAAAGATTTTATCTTTTGACTAGAGTTTCATAATTTAAAGTAGACACATGGATCTTTCCAAACTTATATATAGTAGTTTATGAAGCTGCAAATTAAGATTATCATTTAAGAAGTTTCATAATTTAAGGTAGACAGAGGTCCAAACCTATATTAGGTAGCTCATGAGTTTCATAATTACAGGTAGAGAGATCCAAACTTATATTGAGTAGTTCATGAAGCTGCAAAAGAAGGGTCTAATATTCAAGAGGATGAGGAACAAGCAGTGACTNTGATTTGTTTATATATTGGGTTCGTGAAGTAGAGAAATATCATGAAATGGTGGGGATTGAAAAAGATGGTCCAAAAAGATGAAATATATAATATTGAAATTGAAGTCCCATGCTGTCCTATGATGGGATAATTTGCAATTATGCAGATTATCATTAGGAAAGAGCGTATCTAATTTCAAGGGAGAATTTGACCCTGGTTTGTTTATATATTCGATTCATGAAGTAGAGAAATATCATGAAATGTTGGGGATTAAAAAAGATGGCCCAAAAAGATGAAATGTGCAATATCGAAATTGAAGTCCCATGCTCTGCCCTATGGTGGCATAATTTACAATTATGCAGATTATCAATAGGAGAAGAGGAAAATAAATTATTTGAATCTGGGTTAAGATGTTAAAACAGTTGAAGTCAAAGATTTTATCTTTTGAYCAKAGTTTCATAATTTAAAGTAGACACARGGATCTRTCCAAACTTATATATAGTAGTTTATGAAGCTGCAAATTAAGATTATTATYTAAGAAGTTTCATMATTTAAGGTAGACAGAGGTCCAAACCTATATTAGGTAGCTCATGAGTTTCATAATTAAAGGTAGAGAGATCCAAACTTATATTGAGTAGTTCATGAAGCTACAAAAGAAGGGTCTAATATTCAAGAGGATGAGGAACAAGCAGCGACTAGAGTAGCACACAGAATTTTAGGAAAGCATTGGATAGGAGCAACACACAGGATTTTAGGGGGCGTTTGACCGTCCAACAGAGATACAGTGACAGAACTTAAAAATTTGATTGCCATTTGTTATAAAAATAGACCATTAGCAGTTTGCGAATGTAAATATACGCAAACGCAAACAGTTTGCGAATGTAAATATACGCAAACCAAACCAAATGTAAATTACCTGCTGCTCGGCGCTCGAAATTTCTCCACGACCGCTGCGTCCTCGGCGTCCACTGCTCCCACGACCGCTGCGTCCTCGGCGTCCACTGCTCCCACGACTGCTGCGTCCTCGGCGTCCACTTCTCCCACGACCTCGGCGACCTCTACCCTGAGGACCTCACACAGAGCCTCACAAAGCCCTCGACACAGATCCTCACACAGCCAATACAACCAAAAAAAATTCCAAACGTCAAAACTCAATGTGTGGAAATTATATAAAAAACTCTTTCGGCCGAAATTATATAAAAAACTCTTTCGGTCGAGATATTTTTCGGCCGAAAACTTATTGCCGGAAAGAAAATATCTGGCCGACCAAATTTCTACACGCAAATCGAGGGCCCGGTTATGGCTCCATTCGATTTCACCCTTAATTAACTTTTAGACACAAGAAATAATAATTGAATATGTATTTAAACCATAATATAATGAACAAAAGAGAATAATCCTTCCTTATTCACTAGGCAAAATAAATGACTCACAATATATCTTAGAAATTTATAACTTTTAAAAATATCTATGCAATTTGTGATAGTAATTGTTGTACTAAATTACCACAGTCATGGAAGTATACACATTCAAGAATAATTTAGGAGCATGAAGATAACATTAAAAAAATAAATCACATGAACTAAAACATAGAAGTTTGAATCTCAAAACTTGTAGAATTTTATTAAAGATGTGATATTTTCCAGGCCAAAACCCTCCTTTACATTGAGTTTTTCATAGATATTTATACAAATCAAGTCGAAACCAAAATGGTTATTCGATCTATTTTCTTATTTATTCAAGTACAATGAGATCTTTGAATTCTAAAAAATAGGACAGTTGGAGAAGACAACTCTTGCTTTCCTTCAACTTCTTTGGTGAGTCATCATGTCTTCGATGAGATGATTCCAATTTTCATTTGATGAATAACTGAATGACTTCATATGCATGTACGCAATGTCCAATTCTGTGTATTTTTCATATGTAGGGGGATTTGAAAATAATTTTTTTGTTTTCCAAGAAGATAGAAATCATCTATGAGTATATCTACAATAGTCTGACGTCTCAAAGTATCAACCATCCCCTAAAATTTATCCTATTTTTCTCTAGAAACGAATAAACTTTCTCTATAATTTTCATATGAAAGAAGCTTCCCTTTATCATCCCATGCTAAATGTAACTCCATTTTCATTATATTCTCAAACTTATTTGTGAAAGATTCAACATTTTTCTTCACCATTATGCATTTATTTTGAGCTTGTTGTATCAAATTCCTCTTTGTAAAAACCCTTTTAGTTTCCATAACCATTGTAGTTTTGTCTTTGACACCTTTATTTGTCAATTTTTTTCTAGAACTAGAATTTAGGAATTTAATAATTTGAATAGAAACTTGAGGTCTAGTTCCTAATTCATGAAATGGTTTCTTTATAACACCATTTGTTTCATCTGTCAATAAAATTTCATCATCTATTATATTGAAATAATGCCAAAGTTTGCCAACTTCATTAATGATTTTATCGCAAATGATGTGTTTGTCCCTGCTCAGATAGGGTTTTCCAGTCAACTTGTTTTTCATTTTCTCCATGCCTCTTATAATCTTAGATTTTAGCTTATGGTACTCTCCATTGACTTTATCTTTATCCTTGATTTCTTCATTTTTTGTTGAAATTGTTTTCTTTAGTTTATCAATTTCAACTTCCTTAAGCTTTAAATCTGCTAATGATTTTAGTAATCATGTTGTTGGATCTGTTGTTTTTGTTGATTGAGAAGAATATGATCCACCTTTTAGAGTCTCAATTTGTTTTCCATACAAATTGATTTTCTCTTCCATCTGAATCATTTTCTTCAAAAGTTATTCTTTTTCTGTGTGGACTGCTTGTAGTTATGGGGTATGTACATGATCAATTCTTGGGATTTTAAGTCTTTTCTTTAATGCTTAGATTTGTGTTCCCTTTGTTTTAATTAATGATTTTACATATGCTTCATCTTTCATATTATCTCTTAGTTCCATCACCCATTGCTCCAACTCTTCTACTCTCACTTGGTTGGTTCTATTGGGCAATTTCTCATTTTTGAGTTGAAAACTGAGTTTCTCGTTTATGATTTGAAGATTTTCCATTCCAATATTTGCTATCATGAAATCTCTATTTAGCATTTCTCCAATTTGTCTATGTAAGTCGAATTTGTCCAGTGGATGAACTACATTAAGGTTAATAAAAATGTTTGTCACCTTCTTTTGTTCATTTGGCTCCATGACTACTATATTCAACCTTCCTTTCTCATAATACACAATCGATATCATTCTAGTTTGAGATGTATCATGGTCAAAAAAATTAGGAATAACATGTTTTTTAATCTTTTCATTTGTTTTCCTCATATCCATTAAATGATGAACATAATCGATCTATTTTTCTTGATATGTACTCCCTGATTCTGTTTCACTTTGATCCTCTGTACTTTTGGGTTTATCTGATGATGATACTTCCACAATCATAGCAGGTCCTTTGTCTATTGGTGTTATTTCTTCATGTAATTATGGATCTTCTTCTTCATCAGGAATCTTTGTTTTCTTCATTTTATTTAACCTTTCTTCCTCTGTCCTTGAATTCTTTGAAACTGGTTATGTATTTTTTTCTTGTATGTCTTCTCAAACTACTAAGGGGTTTGTTTTACTAGAGAATTCAAAGGTTTCTCTGTAACTTTGTTGTGAATTTGCAAAATAATTTGTACATTTTCCGAGTTGTCCTAGTTCTCCAATAGTTCCAACTGTGTTTTTTGCTGATGTTGATAAGGAACCTATCCATGTGAGATTATTTTTTAGGAAATCACAAAATGAGGGTCACACTTCCATATATATCCCTGTTGAAATCCCATAGTTGAAAGAAAATTATCTTTCAACTGCAATGTTGATCTGGTATTGAAAATAAAATGGCCCACTTTTTTTTAAAAATTTAAAGGTGGCCTTGCATTTCCTTGATACAAAATGTTTTTCATCTGAATTTAATCTTTATCTAATGTATTACAGTGCAAAGGCTCGTGGAGTTAAGAAAGTGGGTAGAAGAAAAGGTTGAAGATCATAACCATTGACTCTGATTTTAACGTAATTCTCAAAGATATAAAAATATCCCACTCTCTTGTCTGGGCTCAATTGTAATAATGTTTTTCATTTAGGAAATATTCTAGGGGGGATTTCATTATGTATGATCTAATAAGATTTAGACATAAACTAGTCAATATACTCTGAAAATCCAACATTCATGGGCTTCTTCCTAATCAGTGAGGTCCAATAAATGACTGAAGTTGGGTTGCCAACATCATATTCAACTTTTAATCCATGTTGTGTAAAATGAAAGGCTTGACAAAACTAAAAGAAGTGAACAAGGTAAGATTGGTATCTGAAATTTCTACAAGACTCAAAGTCTGATAGTTGATGATGGATTTGAATTAGGCGTAGTTAAATTTGTTATGGTTTTGGTTTTAATTGGACAAATTGATACCATAATCCCCAATGAAAACGCATCAACCATTGAGTCATTATCCTTTTCGAAAATTACAGAAATCATGGAGATAATTTTTTGTGGAATTTTAGGAAACAAACTAGATTCAATAGAAACATTGTCTATAGGAACATCAATATTCCTACACAAATATGAATGTAATAGGGAAAATATATCTTTGGGCTATAGTTCTATGAAGCTTTTGGGTGATACAATCTCATTTAACACTTCGTTGTCAAGGTTTAATGGCCATCTTAACATTTCAATGATGGATTGAGGAGTCATTTTGATGAGCATAGACTCATTTGTGGAAATTGTAGCTCTCTTAGGGGGAATGTAATCTGCGGCGCATCAAACCATGAATTTAGGGAAATCATAAACTTGGGGCACCAAATATTTATCTAAGTCAGATTCCCAGGCGTGATAGTGGTCAACCAAATCTCTAAAATTTTGTTTATCCTATTGGTGTAACTCAAAAGCATCAAACAACGGGACGAAATCAAAGATACACTTGTCTTTAGTGACCATATCTTCATCCTCAACAATTAAATTTTCTTAATTTTAGTGGGTTGAGAGGATTCCATTTTAAATAATGAATTAGAAGAGTTTTAAAATGGACTCTAATTACCAGTAAACCGATTTGTTTGAGAAAGTACTTAGAATGGAATGGTGATGGTGGATGGCGATGGAGAATTTATACGGTGCTCGAGTTCTTTGTAAATCCAAAATAAAGAAACCATTTTACGTTTACCCCCTTTTAACATTTATTTGAACACGTGATGGGTTAGAATTGATGAGAAAAATAATTAAACTTTAATTAAATTTTCCTTTTACCTTTCCTACCAGTGACATCATTTAGAACATGTCTCATCCTAGCATTGTTTACAAGGTGGGTCGGGTATGGTTAGGATGATCGCAGGTCGGGGGCTGCAATTAACAATCGTGTGACATGTCAAAATGCATTTAAGTCTAGTTGAGTTTCACATCCCCCTCCCTTACGTTAATCGTTGACCACGCGAGGGAACCGCAATTAGTTGTGGACCATTGATCTCTCTGCAATGACATATATGTTTTATTAATAAAAATATATACTAAAACTTTATATAAAATCAACTTATTATTAAAGTTTGAAATAAAATTTAAAAATAACATCCATTCAACAAAACAAAATGCTAATCTCTAATATTTAAATAAAATATAAATAAAACACACAATTATGGACTAAAAATGAAAATAAACCAGACCTCTTAAAAAATTTAAATGTTTATTCTAATTTTATTCACCTAACATATAGAGAAAATAGAAACTCAAAGAAGACTAAAAAACCTAAAATTTTATGAAAAAATTGGGCTATGTTACAACATGTGTAAAGCCCCGACCAAGTCCCAACTCAATATACAAGTGGTTTTCACAAAATGAAAAATGAAATGTGAGTGTCAACAAATATTCCCACATGTTCGACACCAAAGCCAATGTGGGAATACCTCCCAATACTACAAAAACATCAACACTCCCAGTGAGGGAGGTATCCCATCCACCATTACCTGGAAGTAGCTCTATTTCCCACACTGGAAGTGTCTATACCTCCCACACTGGATCCTCTACCACATATTCTCCCTCTGATAAAGAATCAAATCTTGTTGTATGACATAGACCCTTCTTAGGAGACACCTTGCTTCTAGACCTTCTTTTGAGCATCTTGCCTGGCCATCTCAACCCATGACACCTTCTTGAAAATCTTGGAAGACTCCTCTCTCCCACTTGAACCTAAAGTTTGACTTCCTATGGATGGATGACTCTCACTCTGAGCATGTTAACCCCCTCTTAAGTATGACTCTCTCTGAGTATGCACAACCTTTAGAGCTACCTGCTCTTTTTTCACTGCCACTTTGCTACTTTTCATAGTTCACATCAGTTGGCCCTTTATCCTATACAAGTTTCTCTCTCTAACTCCAAGAACAATTCATTTTTTTGAACTAGATCCTCTGGGCTTGATCAGCACCTGTCCATCCTCGAACACTACATCAAATACCTTCTTCTCAATCGTTGAGACTAAGAGAACCCTCATTTTTATTTATGGCACCCATATCACATTTTCCACTCTCAACACATCTCTCAACTCCATCCGGAATGACATTGTTCGAGATACCTACACTACATGCTTGGTACCCATACCAAGTTCCACATACAAATCTGATTCAGACTTTGTGAAGCTATTGAGCAACTCTCATGCTCCTATCATATGATGTGTGGATCCATTATCCACCAACCAAGTCCTACTATCAGAAATTGCACTAGAAAGGAAAAAGACTAATAAAAACTCCCTCTAAAGCATGTCTAAAACCCCATCCACTTCTATTGATGATGCATGTTTCTTCCCTTTCCCTTTATTCCATTGTGGACAGTGTGAAGAATAGTGACCTAGATTATGACAAACAAAAAAATTGACCCTATTGAGGTCCTTCTTCTTCCTTGGTTATGGAGATGCCTCTCTCCTTGGAGAACTACTTCTTTTTCCCTTCCTAGAATGAAAAACTAGGTCCAAGTTCTCATCATTACTAACTCTCTTCTTTCCATTCTTGGACTTTATTCGAGCCTCCTCTTGGATGCAATTGATCCATGGTCTTTCAAATGGTGGAAACTTATTTCATGCACAAATACCCTGCACAAATGGTTCTCAAGACCCAGGAAAACTATTCAATGACACATTCACCAACTCTATGTTATCAACTACCTCATTAATGGATACACTTTGATCACAGATCTAAGTGATCCTCATGAGGTAGCTAGAAATTGTATCTGGTTTGGACATCTCAACAGATCGGAGATGGTGCCTCAAAATCAACTTTTGTATTGCATTCCCACTTTGGTACAATCCCACCAAAGAATCATACATATCATTTTTTGTCTTCTTAGAAATATGAGGAATCAAGTGAACCTTCATAGAATCCAACAAAACTAGTTTGGCCTTCATTTCCCTCTTCCTATGAGCTACCAATTCATGTGCATCCTTTGGATCTGGGATCACCATATCAACATACTCTTTGAGATCATTCTCTTCAAAGATAAAAAGGATCCCAGCCTTCCAGCCTTAGAAATTAGAGGCCCCTTCCAACCTGACCTATCCAGAACACAAATTTCTGCAACAACAAAAATTTACAGCATTTTGTGTCTCAATAGATGACGCCTTCTCTCTCTAGATCCTATGCTCTGATACCATGTCAATTTGTAATCATCTAGTGCATTCAATTTAATATTTTAAAATTACTTCCAAGTGACCTAAAATAGTAAACTAGGGTTGTTATCACTGAATAATTTTAAATTGAACTTAAGACAGAAAAATTACATCGAAAGCACAAAGATCATTGAAAATACATCTATTCACAAGAGACAAAATGTATATTTTGTAAAATTTTCAGATTGAGAATTTCTAAGGACAAAAACAATCCTCCTGGAAAAATTACAAATTCAACAAAAATCTAGAAAAACCCTTCCAACTTGAAAACCCATTGTACGACTTCTTGACATCACAATCGTATAGTTGACATCACCTGTAGCCTTATCCGCATGTGTCATATGGAATATATGGATCACATGTGTGACTTATTTCTGCTATTGTATGGTCTTCACATGTGGTACATACTATATAGATCACATGTGCATAATATTTTCTAATTCATGTCACATGTGCGACCTGATTCTCCCTCACACGTGCAGTTGTCCTCCTCACACATACAACCTCTCTCACATGTTCGAAATATCTCTCTCTTGCTATAAAATCATAAAAAATAAAAATAAAACAGAAACCCCAGGCCATATTTTCCAAAGTGAATAATTTCCTTTGCTAAAATTGCCACCCCAATCTCCTCGACACAAGTGCTCACTCACTTACACCAACTCCATAATGTCATAATGAGATGTCATAATGTATCCTCTCATTGCCTCTCCTTTTATAGGAGTCTAATTTGTGATTTTTTTGACACCTTCTAAACTAAAAATTAAATTATAAATATATATTCCTCCATGTGGGTGTGAATCCCTAACATGTGGGTGTGAATCCCCAACCAAGCCCCAACTCAATATACAATGGGTTTTCAAAAAATGAAAAATGAAATTTGAGTGCGAACGAATATTCCCACATGCCCAACACCAAGGCCAATGTGGGAATACCTTATGATGCTACAAAAACATCAACACCAATAACATCTTCATTACCTTTAACAGAAGAACAATGAGGAAACTCGATGGTGACAATTTTTTGTTACTACAAAAACTCATGAAATGGAATTAATCCAATATATTGAGAATAGAAACTTCAAAGAGAGAATTTAGACTCGTCGGATCAGGTTGGGATTGTTTTTCCTTCAACTTCATTTTGAAATAGACCCCACTTGATTTAATGGAATGGAACACAACTAATGGTAAACACTTTTTTCTCGGGTTTGAAAAATAGGCGAGACCCAAATCTCGTTCTTAATTATGTTCATCATCAACAACAATGTTCTCTTTAATCTACTTGGGTTTCTGTAAAATATATTCGATATTGGAATATGGGTGTAGCTACTTGAATATTTCATTCTCTATTAGTAATTTCCAATCCCTCTCCAATGATCATGGGAATGATATTGAAAACCAAGATCAATGTAGTTAGATGGAATTGGTGTAAAGGTCATTCCAATTTATAGATGCTTTGATATGTATCTCATTCACATCATACCATAATCTTCTAGATTTATTATGTTCTTCATCAATAGAGGTAGAATAGTGAATTCCCTAATTCCATATTATGGATAGAAGGCACATGAACATAGTCACAGTGTATCATCTAAGTTTGACATCTTGATAGCTACAAATGTATATAGATTGTCAAGATATTGTTGCCAATGAAATACTACATATCCTTTAACACCCATCTCGATGATTTTCCCAAATATACCTTGCAATGTGGAAATAAAGTCTACACAAGGGCCATCGATTGGCCTCAGCATTATTTTGGCCATCATTTTCCCCGATCCTCCAAAATAGTCCCCCAAAATTGCATTCCCTTGAAACCTTGGTAAACAAAAAGTCATAAGATGACTCTTCCATACTCGAGGCCAACATGATGCATAACAACGTCCACATCCTCTTCTTACATTAGAGATTGAATCTCTCAGTGTATCCAACATTGAAAGAAATTACTAGTTAGCAGATTATCATACTGCTCCCCATGCCCCAAAGCTTTCTTATTTCTAACTGCAACATTTGGAGGTTCATAATAGACTTTTAATCTATGAACGTGTGCTCATAGAGGAAAGAATCACTTTTTGTACATGCAGGATTCATGAATTGGGAGCCATTGCACAAGGAAATCTCATCGACTTGCCAACCAACAAATGCATATGGCGGGGGAAAGACCTATCAAAACATAAAAGAATTGGTTATCATCCAACAATTCTTGCCAACCAAAAATATAATCCTTGCAATTTATACTAGAAACATCAATACAATCAAAGACATCAGGTTTATGGTTCGAAGTTTGAATGTCAAGGATAGTGTCTATGGACTCATCGAAAATCTTAATGCCATCTCTTGCAATCTTCTCCCTGGGAATAGGGTTAACATACTCTGAGGAGAAATATAAGGTATTTGGAAGGAATTCCCTTGAACTCATCATCATCATCATCAAAGGAAAGTATACACATATCAAGAGGGATATTCATACTAGTGTCGAATTCCTTAACTCCTCTTGATCGAAACAATGGATTTGAAAAAGAATTTTCCAATTCAATATCTTGATCATACTCATGAGGATATTCAAAGGAAAAGTCATCAAATGTATCAATAGAATGGAAAGGGTCCTCATCAACTTTATTTTACCATTCATTATTAAAATCATCATATAAAAAAAAATCATAGAGGGGATTATATATGTAACGTCCCCAACCCAACCGAGGGACATTACGGATTAGAAAACTTACAAAAAAGAAATTTCTTCTATTTAAATAAATGCATGTAGCTTCCAACTATGATTTACATACATATTTAATTGTTGTTTATTAAATTAATTACATGCATCTGCAACACTCTAAAATATACATGAAATATAGCTAAGAAACTCAACTCAGCAACATACAAATCATTCTCAATACATAGAGTTCATGCACAACAATTTAACTCATAAATACAAGACAAAAAATAGATCAAACACTTATCTTTTAAAATTGTTGTGAAACCAGCTGCTTGGGACGGACATGCCACCCAACCATAGACTAGATATTTTAAATATCAACAACTAGTCACCCTCGAGCTGATGCTAGTAATCCACAAAAGAGGGTGGTCTCTCACTGTCCACTCACAACTCATAAAATTCACAACCCATTAGTATTCTCCTACATTTATCCTAATTTTACACCATCTCTCTTCATATTGAACTACCCAACCTAAGGAATGTACCCCTTCACTAATCCCATACCCTATGGCATCCCATTTGTTTGTCAAGGTCTCTCTAGCATGGATAGATGGGAATCTCTCAACTGGGAACTCCATGGAACTTGATGCCATGAAAACTACCAACAACCAATAACAACCACTTGTTTTTTTAGTGCAACTCACACAAAAGTTCACTCTTCAGGCCTGACAACCTGGCTCTTCAGTCTTCAGCCCAAAAACACTCCAGATATGCTCCAACATGCTTTGGAATTTTCCCTCCATGGATGTTCCAACTCCAAGCTCTATTTTCTCCTCTCTCCTTGCTCCTCATGCACAAAAATTAACTATGTAAAATATTTGTAGCTACCCATACGAATTTTCCTCTATTTTGCTTACTTTCTTGACTCACACACTTCCCCAAGCTAATTGTACACATCCCCCCATGTTCCTAATAACTATGATATGTGACTACTCACACCGACCCTCTTACATGTATTCAATGATTAGATTTGGGAACACTCAATCATAAATTAGAAGGTTCACACACCAATAGAAAAATTATGAAAAGGGTTGAATTAATATACATGGGTAATTCTCCCTTTGGAACAACCCCCCCCCCCCTCCTTGGAATTCTCTTAGACACTCCCCTCTCTTGTGGATTAATGCAACCCACATCTCTTTCCATGTCCCCTTAGCAACTCGCATCACATTTTATTATTAACATTCAGAAATACAATTTGCATATACATTGTTTTTATTGTAGCCACACATAATATCTACATCAAGAATTAATTAAACTGGGGATTATAGTGGGGATGTTACATTCCCCCTCCCCCACAATTGTGTTTCATCCCCAGTGCACACTATGTCAATATACATATATGAAAACTTACATCACTATACTTAGAAATACAATTCTGCAAATTCACAACTCCAGCCACAATTCCAACCATAATCTCTTGTTCCTCCCAACTGGCTAACCCAAGGAATGCACCATTGTTTTATTAGGAATAATCCAAGGAGTGTACCATGAGTTTATCAGGATTAACCCAATAAATGAGCCATTCTTTTATCAAGGTCTCCAGTGAAATTGGCTAGGACTTTGAGATGTAGTTATAGAAATCTTGCTGCTCAAAATGGAGCCTCACATTATGGTTTCTTCAAAATTGTCAAAAGAATGTGGGTATTCTTCCAGCATGTTTTCTTCATGCTCCCATGTAGTATCTTCAAGACTGTAGCAAGGCCATTGAACATTTACCATCCCCATGAATTTGTTCCTGATCACTTTGACTTTCTAGTACGGGATGCATACTAGTTCCACCCGGAAATCCCCTTTGTTCTCCACTTGGATAACATTCCAATCAATATGTGGTTAGGGTCAGGAACACATTTATTTAATAATGATACATGAAATACATATGCATCCTCATGGATGCAGGTAATGCTAGCATGTATGTAAATTGCCCTATATTTTCTAAGATTTCAAAAGGTCCACAATATCTTGTTGCCAACTTTGGGAAACTTTGTAATATCAGTGAGCTTCTCTTCATCTTCACTTTTAAACACACGTGTTCACCCACTTTGAAATATTTAAACACTTTATTTTTGTCTTCACATATTTTCTGCCTATCCTAGGCAACCTTTAAATTTTGTTTTATCTTTTCCATCTTCCCTACCATTTCCTTTAAAAAATATGTCCCAATGACTGCTTTATCTGATGGATTATCCCAACTCATCGGTGCGTTACATTTTCTGCCATATAATGTTTCAAATGGACTAATTTTTAAGGAGGCATGATACACATTATTGTAAGAAAATTACACTAAATGGATATAATATTCCCACTTTTATGGTTTTTCTATCACATACATTTTGATCATATCCTCAATTATTTTGTTAGTCCTCTCTGTTTTCTCATCTGACTCTAGATGATACATTGTACTAATATTTAAATTTGTTCCAGATCCTTTGAACAAACCTTTCCAAAAATTTGAAGTAAACTTTGGATATCTGTCTGAAACAATTCCCTTAGGCACTCCATGTAGCATAACAACTTCCTTCATATATATCTCTGCAATATTTTCTTCCTTATGTGTTGTCTTCACTGGAATAAAATGTGTTGGCCCCTTAGTCAATTTATCCACCACCACCATCATGGAATCATGTTTCTTCACTGTTATGGGAAGATTTGTAATAAAATCCACTATGACAACTTCCCACTTTCAATTTGGAATGGGCAATAGTTGTAGAAAACGTGTTGGATGTTTATGCTCTATATTCACCTTTTTGCATTCTAGACATTTGGTTATGTAATTAGCCACTTCTTTCTTCATTCCTGAGCAAAAGTATTGGTTTCTCACAGCTATAATTGTCTGATGATATCCTGGATGCCCAACATATGGCACATTGTGCATTTCCTTCAACACTACATTTTTCAGCTCATTGGAATTTGACATATATACTATTCCTTTGTACATGAGAATTCCATCTTCTTTCAAATCATAATAATTAAATTTTTGTTGGAAATTACCTTGTTGTAATGTCTCTTTTATTTTTAGATATTGCTTGTCTAAATTTGTTGTTGCAATAATCTTATATTTTAGATTGGTCATGTACATGCTAATGGTTGCAACATGCACTTCATGATATCTCTTGTTGAGTGCATCCACCACTTGAGTTTCCTTATCTTTGATGTGATTAATCTCAAAGTCATATTCACTTACAAATTAAAGCCATCTAGTTTGTATGACATTTAATGTTGTTTGTATAAATAAATTTTTCAAACCATAGTGTTTTGTCCTCAGTTCGAATTTCCTCCCCATGAGGTAATGTCTCCACATTTTTAATGCATGCAAAATTGTTGCTAAATCCAAGTCATGTGTAACATAATTCCTTTCATCCTCCTTCAATTTTCTAGACTCGTAGCATACCAAATGATATTTTTTACCAAGGAATCCATCAAGACCTTCCTTTCCTACATTAGTGCACAAAACAAAATATTCATATGGATCTGCAATCTTCAAGATTGGCGCACTTGTCAAGATGTCTTTTAGTTGCTGAAATATTTCTTCACACTTGGAATTCCATTTGAACTTCACTCCCTTCTTTTGCAAACTGATTGGACTTGCAATCTTTGAAAATCCTTTTATGAATCTTTAGTAATAATCGGAAATATCCATGAATGATCTAACCTCTGTGACATTTCTAGGAACTGGCCATCTTCTAATGGCCTCTATCTTCTAAAGATCCACTTTTATCCCCTCTAGTGAAATGACATTCCCCAAGTAGTGAATCTTCTTTTGGTAAAGGATGTACTTACTTAGCATAGCATACACTTCATTCTCTCTCAAAACTTGCAACACACTTCTTAAATGTTTATCATGTTCCTCTTCTAACTTAGATTATATGAGTATATCATCTAGGAACAAAATTACAAATTTGTCCATGTACTCCCTGAGAACTCCATTCATTAGGCACATAAAAATTGTTGGGGAATTTGACAGTCCAAATGGAAATGTCGTGAATTATAATGCCCATATATTGTCCTAAATGATTTCTTTCTTATGTCTTATTCCTTTAGCCTTACTTTATGATATCTTGATCTCAAGTCAAACTTAGAAAAGATTCTTGCACCTTTCAACAGATCAAACAAATCATCAATTATGGGAAAAGGATACTTATTCTTTATGGTTACCTTATTAAGCTGTCTGAAATCAATACACAACCTTAAGGTTCCATATTTCTTCTTCACAAAAAGAACTAGGGCTCCCCAAGGTGACACACTTGGACGTATATACCCCTTCATTAAAAATTCTTCAAGCTACATTTTCAACTCTTTCATTTCATGCGTTCCCATTATGTACAGTGTCTTGGACACTGGAGTAGATCCTGGTACTAAATCAATAGAGAAATCAATGTCTCTCTTCGGTGGAAATCCCAGTATTTCCCTAAAAAAATATTCAAAATCCCTTAAGATGAGATGGTCTTCAACGCTTTCCACTTTATCTTTGGATGCCTCTTCCATATGGGCTGTAAAAATCTGACATTCCTTCCTAAAAATATTTTTCAATTGCATAGCTAAAATCTCTCTAACGGTTATATCTCTTGGAATTCCTTGAACATTGTTTTGTTTCCCATCCTCATCAAGACATATTATTCCTTGTTGTAGAATTCTATGGTTGGGTGGAATTTTTGTCCCAGCCATAGATTGATTATTCCAAATATCAGCATTCAGTCACCCCCGAGTTAAGGATAGTAATCCACAAAAGAGGGTGGTCTGTCACTGTCCACTCACATCTCATAAAAATCACAACCCATTGGTATTATCCTACAGCTATCCCAATTTTCCACCAGCTCTCTTCCTCTTGACCTTCCCAACCCAAGGAATGTACCCTTTTATTGATCTCAGTCCCTCGGGCATCCCATTCGTTTATCAAGGTATCTTTGGCACATGTAGCTAGGAATATCTTAGCTGGGAACTCCAAGGAACTTGCTTCTAGGAAAATTATCAGCAACCAACAACAACCACTTGTGTTTTTAGTGCAAATCACACAAGAGTTCACTATTCATGCCTAACAACTTGGCTCTTCATTCTTCAGCTCCAAAATTCTCCAGATATGGAACTGGATGCACTTGCTACAAGCTCTCTTTTCTCCTCTCTCTTTGCTTCTCATGCACAAAACTTGACTGTGTAAAACTGTTGTAGTTTCCCATACAATTTTTTCTCTATTTTTCTTACTTTCTTAACTGGCACACTTCTCCAAGTTGATTTTACTCAGCCCCCCATGTGTCCAATAAATATGGGATGTGACTACTCATGCCCACCCTCTTACATGTATCCAATGATTGGATTTGGGAACACTCAATCATAAATTAGAAGGTTTGCATACCAATAGAAAATTTAATTAAAATGATTGAGTTAATATACATGGGTAATTACCCCTTTGGACCCCCCCCCCCCCCAACTCTCTTAGGAATTTTCTTAGACACTCCCTGCACTTATGAATTAATTCATCCCCCATCATTTTCCATGTCCCCTTAGCAACTGGAATCAAATTTTATTATTATCATTCAAAAATATGATTCACATATACATTTCTTTGGCCATAGACACACTTTATATCTACATTAAGCATTAATTAAACTCGGGATTATAGTGGGGATGTTACAATAGAGGTCAAAATCAACTTTCTTTGCATTTTCAACTTCACCTTTATATGCATGTGAATGATAGACTTGAAATAAACCATGCGTTTGGGGTTGGGTTTGTCTATTAGTTGCTGGGATGGTCATCTTTGGAATGTGAGAGATGGGTTGATCATTGAGCATCATGATATGAAAATGATCATTTTCACATCCAAACTCTCGATAACATATTGCAAAAATATTATAATTACGCCTTAGGTAAGAGGGCTCCAAGGATATTTCAAGGTGGGATTGTTTCGAGAATCGATGTTCAATGGATAGCATGTGATCTTGTAAATCTTGGATGATGGGCATTAAGGATGACAAATATTTGTGTGAATCACAACCACCAAAGGAGAAACATGTTCTACAAGATTTATCTTTGAAGTCAAGGCAAGTGATTAAGGCTAGCTCCAGATCTTGAATGTTCTTTTCCTCCATCCACATATAGTAAAGAGGAGGTATAAGATCATAATAATGTAAGAGGGAAGCCAATTTGGTAAGGTGAATGGACATAAGAATGTAGTTATACAACTTGATAAACCTAAGGTTAAAAGCATGAATACTTTCACTTTCCTTCATGTGCAATCGATTAAATATCTTAAGTTTCCCATAAGGATTATCCAAATGCCCAAAAGTTGAAGTAAACTAATAATAAATTTCAAACCACGTGGAGATACATTCATCAGGTAGGTTGGAAAACAAGGAAGAAGCATTACCCTAAAGGGGGTTCTTAAATAAGAGCATGCAACTGTCATTTTCGTTAACTCCAAGGGTCACGGTACAAGCATTGGAAAATGCACAAATATGCTCTTCCACTGTAACATTTCTATCACCCTGAAATAAAGATAAATGTTTCTTGAACTTGTAAGGAAAAGGATTAATAGAGTAAGAAAGCTTCAAAGGAGCAAGTGTAAGCCACGTGTAATTTTTTAGGTCTTCCTCAAATTTAAATATTCCATACTTGAGTATGACTTTCCCAGGATTACTAGTCGGGACCATAGCGTTACAACCATTATACAAGCTCCTAATCAGTTGAGATATAGAAGTTTGGCTAGATTTAGACAATGGACATCTTGCTTCTCACAAATGGAGAGGATAAAAGAGGGTTGAGAACATGACAAGCAAGACAAAGTGGTGAAAGATAAGCAAGACTTTATTCCTCTTTTAAAGGGTCAATATATTGAAAGAATTAAAACAGAAGAGATTACCATCGAATGGTCCTCCCTAGTATGGTCGCCAAAAGATGTTGATGTCGAAACTATAAATTTTCAATACCAACATCTCAATCTTTTGTAGATGGGAAGAGGTTGGAATGGTACCCTAAGTTTAAAGCCCCAGAAAGAAATCACATTAGACCCCAAAACCTAAAAGTCTAAGCATGAATCTCTTATTTATAATTTTGCAAATATAACTTTTTATGTATTTTGAAACTTTAAAATCTTTTATATTTTTTCTACTTGTGCATGAAATGTAAATTAAAACAAAAAGTTAGTGTAATTGAAAGTACAAATGCTAAAATGTAATAATTGTAAAGAAAAATAAATAAACCAAAAATTTATAAGTGATTCCAAAAACAACTCTAAATCCTAATGAATTTAAATCTTTATTTTCTTTTTAATATTGAAATTAATAAAACAAAAAGTTAAACTAATAAACAAAAAGAATGAAATGGTTAAAATTAATTAAAAAAAAAAAAGTAAATTACATGTTTTTGCATTTTTTAGGGAGTGTTTTCAAGAAATGTCATAGTGAGATAAATGTAATAAAATGGATTTGTTGCCCGCACGGGTGTAGACGGATTGGCAAGTGTTGTGTAAATGGAAGGAAATTTGTAAAATGAAGTCTCATGTTCGATTCTCACCCGGATTTACTTGTGCGTCATTCTTGTGGGATGGGTGGTTGTACCTGGGGTTATAGTGGTAGCCGACGGGGATCGACCCCATGTCACGCGAGTACAAGAACTGCAAGTTGTTGATTCCCCCAATGAAATAAATAAACTAGAAAAAACAAAAAAAAACAAAAGAAACAATTTTATAGGCAAAAGTTTGATCTTCATTAAAATATGTATCCCATACATTTTTTAGATTTTTTGATGCTTTCGAATCCATGTGACTAGAAGTGAATCTAACTATTTTAAATGAAATTTATCATACATAAAATAGGCAAGTGCATAAAGGAGATAAAGAAAAACTAAGTCAGGCATTGAATGATACAATCATTGTGAAGAACAAGGAAACAATCTGTATAAAAGAAAACTTATTAGTGCTAATACAACTCAAACTTTTAATACAATATACTTAGAAAATAAACTAGTTACCTCATGGACAAGAAAAACTCAGCCTTGCTTCCTTTCTCTTGCCACTTTGAAAGTCACCCCTACTATCAACACATCATCAAATCCCTAACAGAAAATGAATGATGAAAGAAAGATAAAACCTCACAAATCTCTCATACCTCTCATTAATTTATCCCTCTTTAGTTGTTGTTTGTTATTTTTTTCATATGTTTTGATGAGTGGTTCCAGTAGTTAATGTTGATTTAGTTATAATGCACTGTAGGGAACTCTCTTGAACCATCTCCATTTTCTCTATTTAATAAAATATATATGAAAACAACATTTGTTGGAAAAACAAAAATCTTATCTACGTGTCATTTTCCTCTGAGAAGTGGTCAAACCAATAAATTTATGAATTCCCATTGGTGGACTTATTAGCATAAGAGTCCTCATTGCAGTGACTCACATTTATGTTTTTTGTTGTGTTGTATAAAAATACTTCAAAGCCAATTATGTACGAAATAGTAGGCCTGTTGTGATTGAACAACCTCTCTATATCCAGGTTCCTTGAGACTCAACCAAATCTCGCACATGATGGATACATTATAGGTTAGAATCATCAAAAGAAACATAATCTGAACTTTATTCAAAAGGTGTATAGAAGGAAATATCATTAAAAGAAAATCTTCATAGTTCCAACATCGTTTTAATAAATTGCATTTGGGTATCCAAAATATTCCCTCAATACATTCAAATACAGTTACGCATATCCATAGACTTCACATAGATTTCTATGCCCTCAGTTTTATCCATTTTCCTTTGAAGTATGAACATGTTAATTCATAACATCAACATTTCCATCGATATTTAAAGTTTAAGGTGTTATTGTCGGACCGACGGCATAGTTACGGTGATATTTAAAGTTTAGGGTGTTATTGCACCATTAACTATTTGGAAAGGGGGTATTTTGTGGTGAATTTTCAGTGTAAAGACAGGCCTAAGCTTTTGTTTGATGTTGTTTGCACCTTGAAGGATATGGAGTATGTTTTCTTTTATGCCAATACATACTTTCAAGGCCCACAAACTTATCAGGTACAGATCCATCCCTTACCAGGGACTTGATTTTCCATAGGGTATTTTTACTTTTCAAATATCTCTTTCCTTCTTTGAACTAATGGGATTCGAACTAATTTTAATTTAGGTTAAAGAAGATTTGGTGTATTTATATCTATTTTTCTGTTTGGTGACACAGGAGTACTACATTAGGCATACTGATGGATGTCCCGTGAATTTAGAAGTAGAGGGGCAACGTGCGATTCAATGTTTGGAGGTTTCCATTAGAAGAAGAGTGTCAGAGGTACGAATCCAATGAGCGCATCAATGGTGGAAATTTACCCCAAGTCCTTAAGAATTGAGGTTCACACTGCATTTAAATACATTCCTTTAATGTATTTATAAATTTAGGGCATGAGATTGGAACTTTGCACCAATGATCGAGTTTGGATTCTCTCAGATGTGACTGAAATATTTAGAGAAAATAGGATGTTAGTTGCAAGAGTAGAGGTGTCCACAAGGAGTGATAAGGTTGTCAATGTGTTCTATGTGATTGATGCAGCTGGAAACCTGTTGATCCAAAAACGGTAGAAATTGAAATAAAAGTTAGAACAAGAGGAACACATGAGTGAGATAGTTCTCACAAAACTTGATTCATTGAGACAATTCCATTATATTTATAGCTCAATAGAGGATTAGATCAAAAAACTTTATTCATTGAAACAATTCCATTACATTTATAGCTCAATAGAGGATTAGATCAAACTCATAGCATTGTGGATCTCAAACCACCCACAAACCAAATATGTGCTCTTGTGAAACAAACTTGAAACAACATTCTAAATTAACAATAAATTCTATAAGTTTCTACATTATTCTAACATCCCCCTTTAATGGAGAAACAGATTTTCTACAACACCTAACTTGCTTCTAAAAAATCAAACTTGATTTTACCAAGAGGCTTGGTAAATATATCAACCACATTATCATTTGTATTACAAAAGATCAAATTAATTTCCTTTGATTCAATCTTCTCTCTCACGAAGTGGTGTTGTAGCTCGATGTGTTTTGATCTTGCATGTTATATTGGATTGTGTGCCAATTTGATAGCACTTTGATTATCACAATTTATGCATGATGGACCATTTTTCTCCTCTTCAACATCTGTAAGGATTATCTGCAACCAAACATCTTCACAGGTAGCACTGGTCAAGGCTTTATAATCAAATTATGTTGACGACAAAGAAACAATAGACTGCTTCTTGCTACTCCACGATACAATCCCCGATCCTATATGAAATGCATAGCCTGAGGTGGATATTCTATCATCAGGATTTCCTGCCCAATCTGAATCAGAAAAACCTGTCATTTCAACATCAGATTCATCAATATACATAATACCAAAATTTATTTTTCCTTTCAAGTATCGGACCACTTTCTTTGCAGATTTCCAACGACTTTCAGAAGTCTTATCCATGAACTGACTAAGGATACTGATTGAGTATGCAATGTCTTCTCTCGTAGTGGTGAGGTAGTTCAAAATTCCCACCAAATGATGATATAAAGTACCATCTACCCCTTTTGTTCCATCATCACTGTATAACTTTGCATTCTGCTCTAAGGGAGTTGACATAGCTTTACATCACTCATATTGAACTTTCCTAGCTTGACATATCTTTACTAGACTCTCTCCAAGCCTCAAGTCCTAAACAATAATGTAATTCATCAAGGTCTTTCATCTCAAATTCTTGAGACAACTGACCTTTAATATATTTAATTAACTTGCATTCACTTCCTGGAATAATGAGATCATCCACATATAAATATATTAAAGAAACATTTCCTTCTTCATCCTTCTTAACATACACGTCAGGATCATTTTTTATTTTCACAAAATCGTTATGATAAAAGAAGGTATCTATCTTTACATACCATGATCTCGGTTCTTGTTTCAAACCATATAAGGCTTTCCTTAATCTGTAGACTAGATGTTCATGTCCCTGCTTGACAAACCCTTCAAGATGAACCAAATAAACCTCTTCCTTTAAATCACCATTTAGAAAAGTAGATTTGACATCTAACTGATGTATTTTCCAATTACGTTTTGTAGATAAGGAAATTAGTACTCTAATTGTATTCAATTTAGCTACCAGTGCAAAAGTATCATCATAATCAATTCCCTCCTTTTGTGAATATCCTTTTGCAACTAATCTTGCCTTATATTTATCAATGCTACCATATGCTTTAAATTTAGATTTATACAACCATTTGCTTCCAATAGGGACTTTGTTTTCAGGCAGTTCAACTAATTCCCATGTGTGATTTTTCATAAGGGAGTCATATTCATCATTCATAGCATTTCTCCACTCTTCATGTTCTTTTTCTTGTTCATAGTTCATAGGGTCTACAACATTCATTACATGGGACATCAATGCATAATATTTATACCTTATAGGTGGTTGAGTTTGTCATGATGATCTCCTTGGTTCTTCACTGCTTGCATCTCGTCTCTTTCTCTATGATGACTCTTCTCCACTTGATGTATCATGATTGCTTGAAGTGTTCATACTATTTTCATTTCATTCTCGAACCTGTACCTATTCATGTTCTTGTTTAACCATTTCATCTATTTTGACATGCTCATCATTATCATTATGCCAAGTATCTGCATCATTCATTGTATCAACTCTATTTACATTCTCATGAAACACTACATCTCTACTTACAAACAATTTATGTGAACTAATATCAAACAATTTGTATGCTATTTTATCAGTACAATACCCAATAAAAACACACTTGATTGATTTTGCATCAAGTTTTCTTCTCTCATCCTTTGGAATATGTGCAAAGGCAGTGGATCCAAATACTCTTAAATGATTGACATCGAGTTTATAACCATGAATAACCTCAAAAGGAGTTTGGAAATCTAATTTCTTAGTTGGACTTCGATTCTTTAAATAAACAATAGTATTAATAGATTCTGCCCAAAAACCATTAGAAATGTTTTTACATTGAAGCATTCTCCGAGCACATTCCACCAGTGTTTTGTTCCTTCTTTCAGCGACATCATTTTGTTGAGGCGTATGAGGTACTATAAATTGTTGTTGGATTACATTAAATTTACAATATATTTTAAATGCACGTGATGTATATTCACTACCCTAATCAGATATGAGAATTTTAATACATTTTCCTGTTTGTTTTCCATCCATAGTTATGAATTCTTTAAAATACTCAAATACATCAATTTTTCTCCTTATGAAATAGGCCCAAGTATATCTAGATTTGTCATCAACAAAAATAAGAAAGTACGAAGCACCACCAAGTGACCTAGTTTGCATAGGTCTGCGTACATTAGTATGAATTTATTCAAGTATATCAGTTTGTATTTTCTTTGTATGTATGGGAAAATCCTCTCTATGTTTCTTACCAGGTGCACATGCTTCACATGGAAAATGATCATTCTTCATAATAGGAAGATCTTCTACCATTGTTTTTCTTTGCAAAAACATCAAATCATTGTAATTGAGGTTCCCATACCTGTGGTGCCATAACTATTCTGTTGACATTGGTGTGGATGTTAATGCAACATGACGGTTCATTGTCACATCCAACTTATAAAATCCACCAACCCCGGTACATGTGGAAACAATCTTGTAGTGATCTTGGATATCTTTTACAACACACCTCAACTTACCAAATTCCACTGTTAGATTATTATCATTGATAGTTGATGTTAAAATTTAAAGAAGTTGCAGAGGATATTCCTCAAGTAGCTCTTCAAGTTTCCCTCTTAAGCATCCCCCCTTCAAGAAGGCCCCTTTCCTAAACCGCCCTCCTCTAAAAGGTCAGTCACCTACATAAGTCGGCCACCTACCTAAGTCGGCCACCTATCCTAGCTAGGTCGACCACCTACCCTATCACCTATCCTAAACTAAGGCGGCCCTAACCTAAAAGGTAACCCTAAACTAAAATATCCTAACCAAGACTCTTTTCTATATAAAGAGAGGGAGGCACCCTCTTCTCCATTTTATTCTTGATATCATTTTTATATATCAATTATTCATAAGAGTTTAGTTCTTAATATTCTAAGGGAGTAGCTAGCATACTTTTGAGTAGAAGGTAAGATATTCTGAGGGAGAAGCCTAGGCTTATTCTATGTAGCAGCTAGGAACTGTATTTTTGGAGGAAGATAACATAGATATGGGGCATTAAATAGGAGGAATATAAAATAGTTCTCGGACAGCAGCTAGAAGGAAAATAATACTATTCTGGATAGTAACTTGAAGCCTTTTCTGAGGACTGATATCTTAGATCTGAAGCATCAATTTTTCTATGTTCTGAGGCAGCAGACTAACTCTGTTCTAAAGCAGCCTTAAGGGAAGTTCTGAGTTAGACATAAGGACAGTTCAGAGTCAGCAGTAGCTACATCAAAAGCTACATTTCTAAGGGGAAATCTGAGTAGAGACTCAGAGATATTTAAAGACACAGAGATAGCAGTAAGTGTTACTAGCTTATCCATTTCTAAGAGAATTATTGTACTGTCATTGTACATGTTTGGCTAATAATATATCAGAAGAAGTTTCTTGGGTTTTCTTCCCCTTGAGGGTTTCCCAAGATAAATATTTGTGTCTCTGTGAATGAGTGATCTTTCTATGATTCTTATGTTTCATTTTATCATTTAAAGAATTAAAGAACATTATTTTTATCTTCTATATATGTTTATTCTTGAAAATTAACATGGTATCAGATCTCTAGGTCATTAGAGAGCTTAGATCTGCAGTCTTCTAAGAGCCTACACAGATCCTTAGGAATTATTCAAGAACAATATTGCAAAGATGTCTTCCATTTCTATAAGACCTGAGGACAGACTTGAAGGGGATTCAAAATTTAATGTTTGGAAACCCAGAGTCCTTAATATTATGGAAGAATATGACTTGGACAACTTTGTGACCAACACAGTAGAAAATCCCACCTCCAATGCAGGAAGGACAACCTTCAAGAAGAATCGGGAAAGGGAAAAGAGAATCATATTTGATTCAGTCAAAGATAATATCATGCCTATTATAGAACCTCTAAAGACAACAAAGGAGTGTTTTGGCACTCTATTCAATCCGTATGAAAAGAAGGCACCCAGTTAGAAGAGGGTTCTAAATAATAAGCTTTGAACCCTCAAGATGGAGAAGGATGACTTTATAGCTTCATTATTCACAAAGATCTCTCAGTTAAGGGATCAACTACTAGTCATTGGTATAATGGTAGATGATGATGATATCATCCAGACTATTATGGATGGTCTTCTATCTTCTTGGGATACATTTCTGATTGGTATAAATTCTCGTGAAAACCAGCCATATTTTGAAATTTTGTGGCATGATTGTTTGCAATAAGAATGGAGAATTCAGAGTCGAAATGGTACTTCAAAGGAAGATAATATTGCTATAGTAGAAAGGACAAGGAAAGGGAGAATATTTACTCCTCAAAAGAAGTTTCCTCAGAAGGAGAAAAGAAAAAATAGCTTCAAAGGGAAAGAGTTTGATATGTCAAAAGTGAAGTGCTTCAACTGTCAGTGAAAGGGGCACGTTGCCAGAGATTTCCCAAATATCAGAAAAGGGAACAAAGGAAAATATTGTGCTTCTATTGTTGTAGAAGATGAGTCTCGAAGAACAAAGACAAAATAGGCTTCTAGTAATCAAGATATTAGGAGGGAATACTATCTTATTTCAGCACTCTCTGGTTCTCTTACAAATGGTGTTGAATCCTGGTTGATAGATAGTGGATATTCCAAGCATATGACTGGAAATAAAGAAGTCCTTGCGAACTTCAAGGAGAAGAAGTTATCTTCTCAAGTAGAACTTGGAGATAATGCCAGCTATATAATCAAAGGACTTGGCTCAGCATCTTTTCATCCTGAATCTGGAGGTGAGCTACACATTGAAGAATTTTTTTATGTTCATGTTTTAAAGAAGAATCTTATCTCTGTAGTATTATTGGAAGATAAAGGTTACATGGTAATCTTTATGGACAAGAAAGCTCTCCTATGGTCGAAGAATAAAGAACTAATTTCAGCAATTTTGATTGGAGTTAGAGAGGGCGGCCTTTACAAACTTCCAGGATATATCCAAGATTTTGTCCATGCTTCAGTTAGTCCATATGAGTTGTGGCATAGAAGGTTTGGACATATTCACTTCAAAGCGCTCCCCGGACTTCAGAAAATGGTAACAAGAATGTCTACCTTTCATTTTGATCATGATGGTATCTGTAAAGGTTGTGTTCTTGGTAAAATCATAAAGAAATCATTTCCTAACAGTCACTCAAGGTCTAAAGGAATTTTGGATTTGATACATTCAGGTGTATTTGGGCCTATTTCATCTCCTTCCTTGAATGAATGTATTTATTATGTTATTTTCATAGATGAATTCTCTAGAAAAACTTGGATCTATTTTCTAAAAGAAAAGAATGAAACTTTTAGTAAATTTCTAGAATTCAGAGCATTGATTGAAAATCAGACTGAAAAACATATACGTACTTTGAGGACTGACAATGGTGGAGAATTTGAGTCTCGTTAATTTGATGACTTATGTAAATAAGTAGGAATCAAGAGACAACTAATTGTGCCCTATAACCCTCAGCAGAATGGGAATGTTGAGAGAAAGAATAGAACAATATGTGAAGTAGCTAAAGCTATGATGTGTGATCAGGATCTTCCCTCATCACTTTGGGTAGAAGCCACAAACACTACAGTTTATATTCAGAATATAAGTCCTCATGCTATTCTGGGAGAAAAGACTCCAGAAAAAGAATTCACTAGCAAAAATTCAGAAGTGGGACACCTGAGGATTTTCGGATGTCTAGTTTTCATTCATGTACCGAAAGAGAAAAGAACTAAGATGGAGCCTTCCGGAAAGAAATGATTTTTTGTTGGATACAGTGAAACATACAAGGCCTACATAATCTATGTTCCAGGCCAAATATTTATCGAGGTAAGTAGGGATGTAACTTTTCATGAAGAAGTTACATTCAAGCATTATAAAGAATCACAGCAAGATACAGAGATGGAAGAACTTGAAGAGCCATTGGATCAAGTTGATACTATGGATCGAGTAGAATAGATAGAGATACCTATGAATATACCTCCTACTAAGAGGAATCCTGCCTGGTGTAGAGAAATTATGTGAGAGGCAAAAAAAATTGTAGCTCCTTCAGGTACTTTCAAAGAGAGTAATAGACCTCAAAGATTTCCAGGTTATGTGGCTCGTATGGCTCATATTAGCGATGCAGAGCCCACCAACTATGAAGATGTTTATATGCAACAAGAATGGAAAGATTCCATGGTGGAAGAATATCAATCCATCATGAAAAATGATGTATGGGAATTAGTACCAAGACCGGAAGAAAAATATGTGGTTACTTCCAAGTGGTTGTTCAAAATCAAGCATGCAGCTGATGGAAGTATTGAAAAATACAAAGAAAGATTTTTGGCTCATGGTTTTTCTCAAAATGAAGGTATTGACTATGATGAAACATTTGCACCTGTTTCAAGGTATACTTCCATCGGGACCATCATATCCCTCGCTTCAGTTTTGGGTTGGAAACTTCACTAGATGGATGTAAAGACTACATTCTAAATGGTCAATTTGAGGAAGAAGTATATATTAAACAACTAGAGGGTTTCGTGGTTCAAAGAAAGGAATCACATGTGTGAAAATTAAACAAATCACTATATGCATTGAACCAGGCACCAAGATCTTGGTATGCAAGAATAGATAGCTATATTCAGATCTTGGATTTTTCCAAGAGTGTAGTTGATCCCAAACTATATTTTAAGGTAATAGAAAATCATCCTCTAATTTTGATTCTATATGTTGATGATTTATTCCCTACTGGAGAGGAACAACTGATAGCTCAATGTAATAGGGATCTCACTTCTGAATTTGAAATGAAAGACATTGGACTCATGCATTACTTCCTTGGTTTGGAGGTATGGCAAAGATCAAATGAAATTTTCCTTTCTCAAGGGAGGTACACAGTTGATATAGTGCACAGATTTGGTATGCTAGACTATAATCCCATGTCTACACCCATGGTATCTAACTTAAAGAAGTTACATGCGTAAGATTTTGGATCATACTTGGTGGACCCATCCTTGTATAGGAATCTTATTGGATCTTTAATGTATTTGATCCATACAAGGCTATATATATGCTTTGTTGTAAGCGCCTTGAGTCAATTTATGTCTGAGCCAAGACACATACATTGGATTGCTTCTAAACATATTCTCAAATATTTGAGAGGATCCATTGCATATGGACTTAGATACACTTCCAGTGGAGGAGTGTTGCTTCATGGTTATGCTCATTCTAACTGGGTTGGGAGGTCAGTGGACCGGAAGAGTACCTTCGGATATTGTTTTAGCTTGGTTTCAACTATGATATCTTGGTCAAGAAATAAATAGAGCTCTATAGCACAAAGTACAGCTGAAACAGAATATATAACAACCATTAATGCAAGAAGAGAAGCACGTGGCTGAGAAATCTTCTTCCTAGGTTGTTTCAAGAGAGGTTAGAAACAACTGTTATCCATTGTGATAACCAAAGTTGCTTAAATCTCACAGAGAACCCAGTATTCCATGACATATCAAATCATATTGAGATGAAATATCATTTCATCAGAGACATGGTCCAAAGATGTGCCATCAAGTTGTAGTACATTCATACTGATGAGAAGATAACAGATATTTTGACTAAGACTCTGTCTCTTGGAAAATTTGTGTACTTTTGGGACAATATTGGTATGGCAGAAATTGTGTCCTTCACTGAGAGCGAATAGCATCATCAAAATACATTCTCCAATGTGAGGCCTTAAGTGGCCACCCTGAAGCTAGCCAGGGAGATTTAGAGAATCAATCAGTCTTGTGAGGTATTGACAGAAGTCAGGGGGAATGTACAACCTCTGTGAGTCAAACCAAAAGTCAAGACGAATGAGATGCTATGTAAGTCTAATGAAAAATTTAGGGGGGACGTACAACCTTTGTGAGCATAGATAGTCTAGTGAAAAAGTCAGGGGGGAATGTACAACCTCTGTGAGCATAGACAGACTAGTGAAAAATTCAGGGGGAATATACAAACTCTGTGAGCCTAGTCAAGTCTTGTGAGTTTTGTGTGTCAAAGAAAAAGTTAAGACAAGTCTTGTGAGATTTGTGTGTCAAAGAAAAATTCAAGACAAGGAAATGTGAAAAATTCTCCTAGGTCTTCATGATGAGCTATGAGTATTCCTTAGGGACTGGCCACCCCTAAGTGAAATGACTCTAGCAGTTGACCATGGTTAAAGAGAACTGATTGATCACATTCTATGATCCTTATTTGCATAAGGTTACGAAACTTCTTGTGATATATTGATCCTATGTGGATGTCAACAAGTCAATGATCATGTGAAATGACTAGAAACAACTGTGTGGATGTGGATGCTTGAAGAATATCCTCTTTTTTGAGAGGGATTGTTAAAATTTAAAGTAGTTACAGAGGATATTCCTCAAGAGTCTCTTCAATATTCCCCCTTAAGAATCCACCCTTCAAGCTTCCCCCTTTCCTAAATTGCCCTCCTCTAAAAGTTCGGTCACTTAGCTAAGTCGGCCACCTATCCTAGCTAGTTCAGCCACCTACCCTATCACTTATCCTAAGCTAAGCCAGCCCTAACCTAAAAGGTAACCCTAACCTAAAAACTCCTAACCAAGACTCTTTTCTATATAAAGAAAGGGAGGCGCCCTCTTCTCCATTTTATTCTTGATATGAGTTTTATATATCAGTTATTCGTAAGAGTTTAGTTCTTAATATTTTGAGGGAGAAAATAGCATACTTCTGAGCAGTAGATAAGATATTCTGAGGGAGCAACCTAGGATTATTTTGTGTAGCAACTAGGAAGTGTATTTATGGAGGAAGATGACACAGTTATGGGGCGGAAAATAGGAGGAAGATAACACAGTTATGGGCCAGCAGCTAGAAGGAAAATAATATAGTTATGGACAACAACTAGAAGTCTTTTCTGAGGATTGATATCTTAGCTCTGAAGCATAAATTTGTCTCTGTTATGAGGCATCAAAGTAACTCTATTTTGAAGCATCCTTAAGGACAGTTATGAGTCAGCAACAACTACAGGTGTGAGGGAAGATCTGAGTAGAGACTTAGAGATATTTAAAGACACAAAGACAACAGTAAGTGTTACTGGCTTATCTCTTTCTAAGATAAGTCTTGTACTGTCATTGTACTTTTTTGACTGATAATATATCACAAGAATTTTGTTGGGTTTTCTTCCCCTTGAGGGTTTCCCAAGATAAATATTTGTGTCATTGTGAATGAGTCGTCTTTGTATGATTAGATTATGTTTCAGTTTGTCATTTAAAGAAGTAAAGAAGACTATTGTTATCTTCTATATCTATTTATGCTTAAAAATTAACAGTTGAAACATATATTAAATTCTTTTTAATACCACGAAACTACATCACATCATGAATCTGTCGCAATTGTCCATTAGGTAAGTTCACACTTATTAATCCATAGCCCTCGACTTTATTTGATCTGTTTTCTCCTAAGTAAATGTGTGTTCCATCAATTTTCTCATAATATTCATCATACCATTCTTTATTACAGGTCATATGAGTTGATGCACCAAAATATATGAACCATGCATTCTCATCATCAGTTTCGACAGACAATGCAGCTTCAGAAATAAACAACTTAAGATTTTTAAATCCATCATTGAATGAAATGTCTTTATGCACAAAATTCTCATTATTCCTTTTATATCTCTAATTTGACTGATGATTCTTTCTTCTAAAATAATATTTAGCAATATGTCCAGGTTTTCCACAATATTCACATTCAATATTTCTCTTAACATAAGAATCATGATGTGTCATACCTTTTTGCTTTGCTTGAAACCAGTCTTTGTTCTTGTCCCACGGTTTCCCTCGGTATGATCTTTTACCTCTTGCAATCAATGCCAAATCTGATCCACTCGAGTCCAAATCATAATTCTTCATTATCTCTTCCTCTTGAAGAATAATTCCAACCAATTCATCAAAAGTAGGGGGTGTTTGTCTAGCAGAGAGTGCTGAAATAAAAACTTTATAATCTTGCACTAAACCTTTTAAAGAGATAGTTACTAAATCACTACTGAAAACCTTTTCACCAATGTCACCCAACTTATCACTTAAATCTTTAATTCGAGATACAAAATTAGTTATGATTTCATTGGCTTCCATTTTGATAAATAAGAGCTTAGTTTTTAAGAATAAAATCTGGGTTGCATTAGAGGTTTAGTACAAACCTTTGAGAACATCCCATGTCTCTTTGAAAGTTTTGCAGTCTCTTATTTGAGGAATGAAGTTGTCCTTTACGGACATCCGCAACAGAAATTTCCCTTTCCTTTCTCATTTATCCCAATATGGAATGGAGGCAGCAGCAGTGGGTTTGGGATCATCTCATTTGATAATCATCCATAGACTATATGCCTCTAAAATAGTGGTTAGCTTAAACTTCCAGTTTACATAATTTTCGCCATCAAGTTTGGTGGATTCATTTAAATAGGAATCAGCAAGGGGGTTTTCCATCTTCCACCACAAACAATTCAACAAGCTTAATAATTTTTAGCAAATTTAAAAAAAACTGTGTTGTTGGATTTCTTTGCAAGCTTTTTACCTCTCAATCAATCAAGCTTTTTCTTTTGCTGCAAGTCGCCCTTTTCTGTTGTGGGACTAAAAACGATGGAAGGAACTATGTTTTAGTTTATGTGACAAATCAATTGAGAGAAACTGTCTTGTGTTCTGTGTTGACCTTGTTCATTGGCAGCGGTGGCAGCGATGGCCCGAAACGACGGCCTCACAGTCGACGACTCTATGGGAGAACAACAATTCTCATGATGGAAGACCCAATAGTTCTATTTGTTGGCAATGGCAGTTGATGGTAGTAGCAATTTGTTTAACTTTCCACACTACATGATGATCGTAGGTCGAAGCTTCTTATTAATTGCACCAACCTGTATGCTCGACGCAACCCTTAGGCAGTGGCAGCAGATATCTACATGGCGGTTGTTATGCTCGACGTAGCCCTGAGGCAGTGGCAGTAGCTCTCTACACGACAATTGTTATGATCGACGCAGCCCTCAGGAAGTGGCAGCAACTCAAGGGAATCGAAAAATTTGTGCAACAACTCCACGGTGGCAGTGGCTTCACATGGCTCCACACTCCACGTCTCTTCAAGGCTTTTGAAACACACACTAGCTCACCTTTGCTCTGATACCAAAATAAAACTTAGAACAAGAGGAATGCACAAGTGAGACAGTGTTCACAAAACTTGATTCATTGAAACAATTCCATTACATTTATAGTTCAATAGAGGATTAGATCGAACTCGTGGATCTCAAACCACCCACAAACTAAATCTGCCATCTTCCCTCTTGTGAAACAAACTTGAAACAACATTCTAAATTTACAATAAATTCTAGAAGTTTCTACATTATTCTAACAAGTTGTTCCTTGAGAAATTGGACTAAAAATATTGCAAGTAAAAGACAACTCTATGGATACCAAATATCCTCCTCCAAGGGAACCTTCCATTCCCTTCTCCTTTGGAAATATTTTCAAATCAAAGTCAAAGCGCTTTCTCTACATACTTGGATTGATTAAATCTTATTCCTAAATAGTTGATGCACCTGATATGTACATACCCACCAGTGTTAGACGAATAAGTTGAGCTCGCGATTACTCCACGATTAGCTCCGCGATTTTCTGCGTGATTGTTTAGTTAACTGCAAAACGTTTGCTTTCTTGTTTTCATCAACAGTTAGACTATGAGTTGCTTCGTTATTTACGAAGCATTTGTTGCATGTAAATTCCTTTTATATATGAATTCAATAACAAGATCTGTGCATGGTGTTTTTATGCAATTCGGTTCTGTGTTAAATTCGTTTTCTTGTTTCTGCGTCCTGCAATCCGTTTCCTGCTATTGCAGATTCGTTCTTCATTCTTTCTCTGTCCTGCAATTCGTTTCTGTTTTGCAGATTTGTTTTCATGGT
>JZKD02S0593268.1:55604-78395 GCA_000966675.3 Picea glauca | reverse complement strand
ATCGGCAACTCGCGGTTCTCGTACTCGCGTGACACGGGGTCGATCCCCAGGCGGCTACCACTATAACCCCAGGTGCAACCACCCAGCCCGCAAGAATGGCGCACGAGTAAGTCCGAGTGATAATCGAACATGAGACTTCATTTACAAATTTCCTTCCATTTACACGGCACTTGCCAATCCGTCTACACCCGTGCGGGCTATATTGGATGATATATTTATAATATATAAATATATCATATTTTTAAAAAGTTTATTTAAAAATCTTTATTTACTCAAGCTATACTTTTTGTTAACTTCAAAGGCAATATAGATTCCCTTGTTTTAATAAAAGTAGCATTATTTCAATTCGTCACGTTCCCAGTTGAGTATGATTGATATATGAATTTAATTTATATAAAGTTTAACCATCTTCTTTAAATAATTTACTAACTACTTAATATTAAGTAATTTCATAATGAGAGGTTTAAAATAAAAAAATTTCTTAGCACATAGAAGATTAGTGGTATTTTTAATAGGAGTTGTCTAGTTGTTTTATGAAATGGTTGTTTTCCCCTGAATCTAATGACAAAAATCTACATGAAATCACTATTTTTGTTGTTTAAAATCCATTTATGAATGAAAAAATGGATTCAACAAGCTGAAAAACCCATGGGGCATTGGAATATACATAAATAATCATTCAAATCTATGGATCTAACAATTTCTTGTTGCATTTCAAACAAATATTTCTGAAAAAAATTGTTGGAGAAGAGGCATTTCTTAGAAAGTTTAGTCTAGAGATTTTTAATATATTAAAAACATGTAAATATTAAAAATTGTACATTAGGCTTATAGGACTCTGAATTCTTGACCATTTTGAGGATCTTTGATGATTATCCCAAATTGCATGAGCAATCGATGTTACATGTAAGGGATTATGTACCCATGCTTCAAAATTGCCTTGCCAGTCCACATTGAACAAGAAAAATAAAAAATTGTGAAGATGCTCCCAAAGTTTGACATATAAAGTTCCAAAACTAGCAATATAAAAAATTCTAAAGATGCACCTAAGTTTGAGGAGACATGTCTTTCGTAGCCTATGAGATGATAGAGGAAAAGTAGGGCATAAATTCCTTAGAAACAATCACATCCAACATGAAACAAGCAATGAAAAATTACAATGAGATAAGATAACATAAGATAACACATGGCAAGAAATTCAACAAGGCTATCAAATTAAGAGAAAATTGGTGATGATTGAATATATAGAATCAAAGTGTTGAGGACTATATGCTTTAATATTAATGTAGAGAGTTTCCAACAAAGAAAATTTCATAATCTTGAATTGCACACTAAGAAGTCAGAGCAGAGGAATTTGTTGTGATGAATAAGCAAGTTGTAATGTATTTTTTTAATGCAAAGCTTCTTCTTGAAATAGCAAGTTTTGTAACCAAAAAAGAAAACTTTAGAGAGAATTATAAATTACAAACAACACTTAAATAACTTACATTCCACTAAATGGCAAACTACACTATCTTGCTAAAGACTAAATATATAAAAAAAAACTATCGACTACAAAACTAGATGAAAAAAAAAACTATCGAGAAAAAAACTCAAATTTACAACAAATGATCTAGAGAGAATTACAAGAAACACTTAAATTATTTACATTCCATTTAATGAAAAACTCCACTATCTTGATAAAGCTATTGATTTGCAAAAAAAATATGTAAACCCATGCAATTATTAGCTCGCTAACTGGTGCATCCTGCTCATTTGTAAGTCACAAATCTAGGTGACATGTGGTAGCCACTCGACCAGTGCCAAGTCAGCAGTGACGTCAGCAAGTTATGTCACTCTGGGATTTTTTCCTTCGGGGGAAACCAACAACTGCCCGAAGCATCGAAGGTCAAAGTCAATGTAAATCGTTGATATAAGATCCTCCAGATTCTCCCATGACTGTCATATCAAGAGACAATCAACTACGGCGCTGACCACTCCAGTGAAAATGAGCCAAGAACATATGAAATTACCTGAAGAACAAAGCCCTGAAGTAACGTCAACCATTGATCTGAAGTAGAATATGGGAATCGTCATATTATGAGACAGTCAATTCTAGCATTGACTAACTACGGTGGAAATTGGAACAGCAATCACCCATACCTATGAACCCCCGAAGTCCCAAAGTCCCGAAGAAATAGTGGTCGTCCATCTCAACCTTCGATTAAGTCATAGTTTTTGATCAAGTACAAATGAAATATAAAATAAAGCATAAATCACGAAGTAACGCTAACCGTTGATCTACTTCTGGAGCATTCTTAACCGTTGATCAAGCATAGTGGAAGGATAGCGTAAGCAGAGCTGTTAACTAACAGAAAGTAGTCACCACCGCTTTAAGACTTATTCAGTAGGTTATCACTCTAGAGGAATTGGACTACTTAGAGTTCTAGTAACCCGGAGTCCCAGAGTACCAAAGCTCCAAAATAACTTCTAGACCATTGAAATCTATGGAAACACGTCAACTCAAAATTAACACTTCGGGGAAATTTTAGTCTGGGAGAATTGGAATTTTAAACCCCCGAAGCCACGAAGTACCAAAGGAAACAAAAACTATCCATCTCATCATGATATTAAAATGTGACCATTGATCTTGATAAGTGTTCAAGCACTCGCTTGGCCTAGCATATGGTCACCACCTGCAATCGTATGGAATAAAGAAATAAGGGTGAAAGAAGAGGAAGCGCTTAAATTAATAAACATGTGGTTCTACGCATATGGTCATATGAAAAACATGGTTTGAAGGAAGCACCTCTGCAGAATTCGATTTCTGCAATATTTGCAGAGACATGAAATCAAGTTAAAATAAATTGATCCATAACCTGTGATCGATTTATGAAAAAGAACACTCACTAAATTAAAATATTTCACAATAAAGTTTGAATAATAACAGAGATTATTTTTAATTTAATGAAGAGGTGCGATGGTCCAAACATAGGGACACAAAGCTTCATATCTCACACCAGTTGGAAAGATATATAAATGAGAAATAATGGTGAGAAGAAAGTGTCTTTGTAGTCCATATCAGAAGATCAAAACGGAAGTAGAGTCCAAGAAGAAGAGTTGATGATTTTTATCAAGTGAGGGTGGAAGGCAGGAGCACGGAAGGATTCATATCCTTTACTAAGTGTAAAAAAAAGGGATTTGGTGCTTCCTAGGGTTGGTGCCCTAAAAAAAAGGGAGTTGGTGCTTCCTAGGGTTGGTTCCCTAATAAAAAGGGAGTTGGTGCTTCCTAGGGTTGGTTCCCTAAAACCAAGGGAGTTGGTACTTCCTAGGATTGGTGCCCTAAAGACAAGGGAGATGGTGCTTCCTAGGTTTGGTGCCCTGAAGAAGGGGATTTTTGTCTCCTATAGTTAGTGCTCTAAAAAGGATTGGTGTCCTTCACTATTCTTCATAAAATTCTTGTAATTCCTATTAATTATATTTATATAATTTATTTTACAAACAAGTTTGTCAATGATCTATTGTGGTAATTAACAAAATATAAAAGTAATTGCTAATTGTTGAAAAAGGGTAATAATGATTCACCCCACCCCTCTCAGTATTCCAACAATTGGTATCAGATTAGGTGCCTTCAGCACAGTCTAACAACTAGAAGGTAGATCCTGAAGATGGATCAGCAAGAAGGAATGTCTAGCAACAAAGCACCATTGTTCAATGGAGGTGGCTATGCTCTATGGAAAATAAGAATGAAAAAATTCATGTTGGCTCTTGGTTTTGATATCTGAAAATTTGATGTAGATTGTTACACTGCACCAACTACTCCACCCAAAGATGTTGCATGAAAGAAAATCTGCAATGACAACTCAATAGAAATCAATGAAATACTAGGAGTGTTTACAAATTCTATATCTGTGAAAGTTATGCATTGTAAGTCAGTGAAAGAAATATGGGACAAATTGGAGGTTGTATGTGAAGGAGATGGCAAAGTCGGGGAAGACAAACTACAGACCTATAGAACTCAGTTTGAAAATATGAAAATGAAAAAAGAAGAGAACATTGTTCAATACTTTCATAGGGTAGATGAAGCGGTTAATTCAATTAGTGAAGCAGGAGAAGAACTTCCAGATAAAACTATTTTGAAAAAGATACTAAGGTCATTACCTATGAGATATGATGCCAAGATTTATACAATTGAAGATAGGCCTGATCTTGACACACTCACAGTTGATCATCTTCATGGAATTTTTATAGCATATGAAATGAGAACAGGGAAAAATAAACCAACAAAAGATGAAACGGTCTTTAAAGCATCTAAAGCAAAGAAGAAACATGAACATATGTCTCATGAAGATCTGTTAGACATATTCGATGTAGAAGAGGCCAACTTTATAAAGAAACTCCATAAAGGATTTGGAAAATATAAAGGGAAGTTACCCTTGATATGTTTCAACTGTGGCAAAATTGGACACTTTGCCAATAAATTTCCCCACCCTAAGCAGGAGGAAAGTGATGATGAAATAACCTTTAAAAATTATAAGAAAAGCAACGCTAATAATAAAAAGAAGTTCTACAAGAAAAATAAAACATTCTTTACCCAAGAAGACAATAGTTCATTAGAAGAAAATGAAGAAGATGAAACAGAGCTTCTATTTATGGGAATAAAAACTCAAGATGATAAACATTCAGAAGATGAAGAAGAAGTGAACTCCAAAGACGAAATCCTTAGGGTAATTTAAGAACTAGGAAAAACTAAAAAACAAAATAGGGTACTAAGGGGAGAGCTTCTAGAGATTAAAGAATCTACTAAATCAAGAGAGGGGGAAGTTTCCAAAACCATCAAAGAGTCATAACAGACCATCAGTGATTTGAAGTCCTAGCTCCTGGAAGCTAATAAAATTGAAGAATTCATTTAGAACAACTTAATGATAAAAAACAAGTATGTGAGAAACTAAAAGCTAAGATTAAGCTGCTAAAAAGTGAAATTGAGAAAGAAAAGAAAGGATCAAAATATGGAAATAGTTCAAAGATCTTGGATGAAATTATCAGTAGTCAAAGGTCATCAAAAACCAAGACTGGTTTGGTATACACCCAAGAATCAACTTCTACATCACAAGGATATGTCAAAAGACCAAACAATTACACATATGCTCTAAAGGGATCATCAAGAAGAGAAGATAATAAAGCAGAGATGATACTATTAAAAATTGTTCCACGTAAACAGAAATCAACATTCCCTTCTAAAGTAAAAAATGACAGGAAGAATACAATCACCAAAATGAATCCCCCTAATAAACATCTATTTATTGGATATTGTTATTCTTGCAATAATTTTGGTCATAAGGAAATACACTACAAAGTTTATGGACAATACAATAACAGAAATGTCAAAAGATATAAGAACAATAGGTACAATACAGAGAAGAGAAACTACAACTCATTTGCTCCTTTGCAAAAATTCAATATTGAATGTCAAAAATGCAACAACTTGGCCATAAACCAAAGAATGTGTATTACCAATGCAATCCTTAAAGATAGGAAACCCTAACAAATAGAATAAAAAGATATGGAAAAGAAAATCCGAAGTACCAAGCAAGAAAGATCATGAATATATTGCTCCTGAAATTAATGAAGTTAATAATATGAGATTGGTGGGTAAAACTTCTAATAAGGAATATAATAATCAAAGTTATGCATATAAAGTAGATCAATCTCAAGACAAGAAAAATCCTAAATACAAATATGACACAATTCCAAAACTTGATAATTTCATACAGGAATATTATCCATTACCCAACAAATGGAAATTAAAAAAGGAAAATTCTCAAAACAAGGATAAAGAAGCTTCTAGTGCACTAAATGGTGACAATGATGATGAATATTAAAGAGTAAAACAACCAGAAGAATTGAGTGATGATGATCCCATAAGTTTTCCAATGTTATTTTAATGATCCATTGAAATTCCTTTTCAAAACAAAAAATTAGAAACAAAGAAGGGAAGGAGAAATTAGGGAAGATTGTTCTTGTTGATACTCCTATGAGTATTGAAGCACAGAAAAATGAATAGATAACTAGGATCATCAAAAGAATCAGGGTTTGATAGTATAACTCTATGCAGGTTCTAACATAGTTTGTTGTGGGTCTTCATCTACCCAAGAACAATGCAGGTTATGTATTCTCTCAGTAAAGTCATGTGATATGATCATGCATTGGTTCCAAAGTGGTTATAAGTGGAAAACCCTAAATGGAAGTTAGTATGTTGTATATAGTGGTATACATGGGATCTTGTAGAGATGATAGGGGGAGAGACCTTGTCAGGAATAACCACCCTTTTAGAAACAAAGGGGGGAGAACAGTCAAAAGAAGAGAGAGCAGGTTGACAGGGGGAGTCATTCAATTATGGCAAGAAGAACATGATTGCAGGGGGAGTTACCTTAGTTCAAATTTTTGTCAGCATCACACAGACATAAAAATATTAATCATAGGGGGGGGGACCCTTTTCCATTCATGTCAAAGGGGGGGAGTAACTTCATAGGAGAGAAGAATCATCACAGAGGGAGTTTGTGTATGAATTTAGTGTGATCCCATCAATGAAAAAGGGGGATATTGTTGGACATATTTTTATTTATTTCAATAGTCGATGTCATTATGATGTGATGATGAGTTGTTCTGAACAACATGCATAGGAATCTACCTAAATCTCAGGAGAGGCAGTGTATTAGATTTCACAATATCAGAGCAATGCAGAAACACCATCGGGGTCAAATTCCTAATAGATGAATGATATTGATCAGTTAAAATCCAATTACAAAACCAAAAAGGTCAGAAGGAAAAGTGCATTGCAAAAATGTGATCAGGATTGAAATGCCCATAGTAAAACTACAAAAGACTCGAGGAAGAATCCCATCCATTGATGTAGATTTTGTGAGTTACAGAGGAGGACCAACATCTAATTAAATCCTAACCATAAGATCTAGGAGTTACAGAGGAGGACCAACATCCGATTAAATCCTGACCATCAGATCTCAGTAAGGGAAGTCAATGGCGGGGAACCATTGTGGGATGCAAGGGTTGAGTTAATGATTGCGGAAGTTTTGGATCTGAAATCATCCCTGATCATTGATCTACTACATGATAATTATCGACCGTTAGATGAAATCAAGTTACTAGAGGTTTATTCGGGGAATCTCACTTCAGAGAATTGAGAATTGGGAATGAATAACCCAAAGTCTCAAAATCTGAAATGACTCTAGACCATTGATGTAGAACTGATCATAGTCATTGGATCAAGGATTCACGATATCCCTAATAGCCAAAATCTCGACAACCATTGGATCGTGTTAATCCTCTCACGCCAAAGATGGATCATTAGATGAAGTCAAGTTCGTCAAGGTTTATTTTGGGAATCTCACTTCGGAGAAATGAGAATTGGGAACGAATAACCCAAAGTCCCGAAGGCCGAAATGAATCTAGACCATTGATCTAGAACTGACCATAGCCTTTAGATCAAGAATTTGCAATATCCCTAATAGTCGAAATCTCGAAAACCGTTGGATCATATTAGGTTGTTTGTGTCAAAGAAGGATCATTATATGACATCAAGATCCTCAAGGTTTAGTCATTGAATCTCACTTCGAGATTTTTGGGAAATGGGAGCATATAACCCAAAGTGTCGAAGGCCAAAATGAACTCATCACAGTCATTGGATCAAGAATTCAGATGAACTGGTGACCATTAGATCTAGGAGGAGGACATGTGCCACATCAAGATATCCACTTCAGTAGACCATGTCAGCAAGGACACATGGCACAATTAGATTGTGACAAGTGTCTTGGTCCAGTTGGAAATTTAAGTTACGTAAGTCATGAATCTAGGTGACACATGGAAACCACTTGGCTAGTGCCAAGTCAATAGTGACGTCATCACGTTACGTCACTATGGGATTTTATCCTTTGGGGGAAACCAACAACTAACCAAAGCACCAAAGGCTGAAGTCAATGTAAACCGTTGATCTAAGATCCTCCAGATTCTCCCATGACCATTAGATCGGGAGACATTCAACTCTGGCGCTGACCACTCTGGTGAAAATGAGCTAAGAACATATGAAATTACATGAATAATGAATCCCCGAAGTAACGAAAACCATTGATCTGAAGAATAATATGGGAACTGTCAGATTAGGAGACAATCAACTACAGTGTTGACCAACTCTAGTGGAAATTGGAACAACAATAACCCGGACCTCTGAACCCCCGAAGTCCCAGAGTCCCGAAGTAAATAGTGGTCGTTCATCTCAACCTTTGATTAAGTCATAGTCGTTGATCAAGTACAGAGGAAATATAGAATAAAGCGTAAATCACAAATTAACGCTAACCATTGAACTACTTCGATAGAATTCTTAACTATTGATCAAGCATAGTGGAAGGATAGCGTAAGCAGAGGTGTTAACTGACAACAAGCGGTCACCACCGCTTTATGATTTATTTGATAGGTTATCACTCTGGAAGAATTGGACTACTCAAAGTTCTAGTAACCCGGAGTCTCCGAGTACCAAAGCTCCAAAATAACATCCGGACCATTGAAATCTATGGACACACGTCAAATCAATATTAACACTTTGGTGAAACTTTAGTCTAGGAGAATTGGAAGTTTAAACCCCCAAATCCATGAAGTACCAGAGGAAATGAAAACCCTCCATCTCATCATGAGATTAAAACGTGACTGTTGATCTTGGTAAGTGTTCAATCACTCACTTGGCCTAGCATCTAGTCACCACCTACGGTCGTATGGAATAAATAAATAAGGGTGAAAGAAGAGGAAGCGCTTAAATTAATAAGTTCGTGGTTCTGCGCATATGGTCATATGAAAAACATGGTTTGAAGGAAGAGCCTCTCCAGAATTTGATTTCTACAATATTTTCAGAGACATGAAATCAAGTTAAAAGAAATTGATCCATAACCTGTGATCTATTTATGAAAAATCACACTCACTAAATTAAAATATTTCACAATAATGTTTGAATAATAAAAAATATTATTGTTAATTTAATGAAGGGGTGTGATGATCCAAACAGAGGGACACAAAGATTTATATCTCACACCAATTGGAAAGATATATAAATGATAAATAATGGTGAGAAGAAAGTGTCTCTGCAGTCTAGATTAGAAGATCAAAATAGAAGTATATTCCAAGAACAAGAGCTAATGATTCTTTTGAAGTGAGGGTGAAATGGAGGAGCACAGAAGAATTCATATCCTTTACTAAGTGTAAAAACAAGGGAGTTGGTGCTTCCTAGGGTTGGTGCCCTAAAATCAAGGGATTTGGTGCTTCCTAGGGTTGGTGCCCTAAAGACAAGGGAGTTGGTGCTTCTTAGGGTCGGTTCCCTGAAGAAGGGGATTTGTGTCTCCTAGAGTTGGTTCTCTAAAAAGGATTGGTGTCCTTCACTATTCTTCATAAAATCCTTGTAATTCCTATTAATTATATTTATATAATTTATTTTACAAACAAGTCTATTGGTGATCTATTGTGGTAATTAACAAAATATAAAAGTAACTGCTAATTGTTGAAAAAGGGTAATACTAATTCACCCCCCCTCTCAGTATTCCAACATATAACAGTTGTATAATGGGATGAGGCCATTGATTGTTTTTCATCAACTAAGCATGTGTAGATGGCCAATTTCAATCATTATGGGAAATCCATAGCTTCCTCCAGTGAGGATATTTTTATTTATATGTTGACGTTCAAACTAGATGGATCGTACATCAAATATATTATTGTGATGCCATAAACATTGTTGAGTGGAATATATCTCTTTGTTAATATTGTATTTCAGAAAATCTTCTCTCATCGTTGTATCCTCACATGGCTATGGGATGATTCTCTCCTCCTTTTTAATGTAAGGATCAATCGTCTAAATAAATTTCAAACTTCTACTATGAGTATACCAGGACCAGTATACCAGATGTACCACTCTGCGTCAAGAAAGGGACCAAACAGTACCATATTTCACCAATATTTTCCATAATTTGCGCACCAAATTGGGTATCAAAGACTCTGAGCATCGTCTGGTTCTCAAATACCATGGTTGTTTGCATAGATACATTCAAACATAAATGGAGTTTATGGACATTACCTCATTGGGCACGACTTATAGATACATTGTCAAGATCGAGAAGAAATTTAAGCAGAAGAAGCGAGAGATAATGGATCTGCAAACTTCTCACAGTCGAAGCAGGGAAAAGGTGGCCCCAACTCACATAGAAAGGGATCGAGCCGAGATGGCCACTCTCAGGAAAACCAATCCAAGACGCAACACAAGAAGGGAAATGAGAAGATGAAGAAGGACACAGGAAAATGGTGTGAGTACCATAAAATCACGTGGAACAACACTGAAGAATGTCACTCCAAGCAGTCACTCATGGTCGAGCTGAAGAATTATGATTCGGAGGTCAATTATGATTCTGAATCAAATCCTGAAGGATGGAAGTGGATTATCGATGTTGAACCCAGTTCCACTATCACTACCACAAAAATCCATCCAAGAGAACCAGAAGAACCAAAGGAAGGGGAACACCTCTTTCACTCACAGATGTGGGTAATGGGGGCTCCGCTTCATTTCATTTTCAATAGTGGAATTCAGAAGAACTTGATTTCAGAGGAGGTCGTCAAGAGGTTGGACATGCCAATGACACCGCACCCACATCCCTACACCATTGATTGGCTTCGCCAAGGAAGAGATCTATGTGTTAGGCAACAATGTCATCTACCCTACAACATCAAGCCTTTCAAAGATGAAGTATTGTGTGATATTTCTCCCCTTGAAGCTTGTGATGTTCTTTTAGGATAGCCATATTTTTGGAAGCATCATGTTGTGTATGAGTCTAGACCCAACAATGTTATTATTACTTTGGGTAGACAATTGTACAAGATACCAAAGGTAGTGTCGCCTACCGTTATTTCTTTAATCTCTGCTAAGCAATGTAGTAAGGTCATTTCACAGACAGGGAAGTTTTTCTTCTTTGTGATCCATCCACGTAGTAAGAAGAAGGTTGTCGCCACATCCATGGACTCTACATAGAGCCTCTCTTTGCAATAGAAGCAAGTGGATAGGATCATGGAAGAATAAAAAGGCATCTTCTCCTCACCCATTGGGGTACCAACGCACTACCAATTCAAGCATCCAATTGATCTGACCCCTGGTGCACCTCTACCTAATGGACCAGTATATCATCTCTCGTTGATGGAAAATGATGAAAGCAGGCATCAATCCAAGAGCTTCTTCAAAAGGGGCACATCATACCCATCTCCTCCCCTTACAGAAGATCGATTGTATTGGTGCAAAAGAAGGACGGGACTTGGAAACTCTGCATTGATTACAGAGCCTTAAAACAAATCATAGTCAGGAACCGGTACCCAATTCCCAGGATTGTTAACCTTCTTGAAAAAATCAAGGGGGAAAATTTCTTCAACAAGATTGACCAAAAATATGGCTACCACCAGGTTCCCATCGAACCAACTGATGTATGGAAGACAACCTTCAAATCTAAAGAAGGTCTCTTTGAATGGTTGGTCATTCCCTTTGGCTTAACAAATGCACCAACCACTTTCATGAGGTTGATGGATGATGTATTATGACCCTTCACCAACTTCTTTGTGGTGGTATATTTGGATGACATCCTCATCTTCAACATAACTTGGGAGGAGCACATGCGGCATATTCATCAGGTTTTGAGCACTCTACGGCAGCACAAGCTATATGCCAACCTAGAAAAATTGTCTTTTGACATGAACATGGTCCAATACTTGGGCTACATTTTTTTATGAGAATGGGGTACATGTTGATCCAGCTAAGATCCAATTCATTCGTGACTGGCTAGCCTCGACCATAAAAACTAAGCTTCGAAGCTTCTTGGGACTGGCCAACTTCTACGGACGGTTCATGTTGGGATTATCCCATATTGCATGGGCCCTCGGCCAGGTGACCAAGGGTGATGGAAGGGAAAATTTCGTGTGGGGGAAGGAACAACAATGAGCATTTGATGATCTAAAGCATCGCGTGTGCTCAGCTCGAGTACTCTCCTTTCCCAATCTGCAGCAACCATTCAAGATTGATACTGATGCATATGACTATGTTATAGGCACATTTCTCACTCAACACGTCCATCCAATTGCATACCATAGTGAGACACTCTCAAATATTGTTCGTAAATACCCCACATATGACAAGGAAATGTATTCCATTGTAAAATCCAGTCTTCAATGGAAACATTACATTTTGGGAAAGGAGACGATCATCCACACTGATCACAACCCTCTGTAGTTGATACATACATAGGGGAAATTGCAGAACAATCGCCATCAAAAGTGGTCCACCTACCTGCAGCAATTCCATCTCAACATCAAGTATAAGACAGGGATCTCAAATTGTGTTATTGACGGCCTCATTCGACCTTCTGTGGCTACACTCACCACTGTGCTCCATTCCTGTGGACATGAGGCATCTGAGTGGCCCCAACTTTATCAGCAAAATCAAGACTTCGCTACCACCTATCAACTCTTAGGTACAGACGCAAATGTCACTGATTTTCACATTCAGGATGGACTGTTATGCCATCTGGGCCATATTTGTGTTCCTACAAGCGAGCGTGAAAATGTGATATGGGAATCCCACTACAGTCGGATGGTAGTACATTTTGGCATGGAAAAAATTGTGGTCGTTCTTCAAAAAAAAAATTATTGGCCAAAACTTCGACAAGACGTCGGCAAGTATATCAAATCTTGCACTGCCTATGCCATTACCAATCCAACCATTAAGAAGAAAGGCTTACAAACCCCTCTTCCTACTCACGAGAAGCCTTGGGAATCTGTCTCAATGGATTACATGTCTAGCCTTCCATCCACCAAGCAAGGTGATGACTGCGTATTTGTGGTCCAAGAATAATATCGCAACGATAGATATTGCCAATATCTTCTTCGAATGAGTGTGGGTCCATTTTGGGATACCACATACCATCATCTCTGACCAAGACAGCAGGTTCCTCAACACATTTTTTTCGAGTCTCTAGTCACTTTTGGACATCAATCTCACTAAATCCACTTCTTTCCTCCCCCAAACAGATGACCAAACAAACGACCAAACAGAGTTTTTCAATCAGATGATTGTGCACATCCTTCGCATGTACAACTCTAACCATTTTCATAAATGGGATGAGAGCCTCCCATATATTCATCACAATTGTAAAAAGGCTCTCCATATCTCCATCGTTCATAGCTCATTTCAGGTGGGGCTGGGATTCCAATCCTTGGTTCCCATCGATGTTGCACTACCTCTTACCACCACATAGACAAACTCTTCACATGTTTTGTCTTCTTTTCCTTTATTTCATCGTTATGGTCCTTGGAGATTTTTCTTGTGACTTCAATTTTCTTTCTCTTCTCTTTGTCTAGGATGTATATGTTATTTGGTCTTCTTGTCGTTGTTGCAACCGATTTTCCTGAGTCCTTTTCTCTGATTTCAAATTTTCGAGAATCAAACTTAAGAGTGTGTCCTTGATCACATATTTTACTGACACTAAGGATATTATTCTTCAGATATTCAACCAGTAGGAAATTTTCACTTCCAAGATTTACTACACATTTTCCTAGTGTTTTGACAGAGGAGTCATCTCCAAATGCAACATTTCCACCCTTTTTATTTAAGCTAATGAATTCTTTTTGTGCCCAGTCATGTGTGTTGAGCACCCATTGTTTATGTACCATTCATCTTCTTCTTCTTTATCTTCAGTGATCAGTTTTATTCGATACTTTTCTTCACTTGGATTCTCTTTCCTTTTCCATCTTGTAGTTGGTTTTATGATAGGAACATACTCTTTCATATATGTGCAATCTCATGCTTTGTCACCAATATTATTGCATTTGTAGCATATGGTATTTTTATCCATCAGTGGATCAAATCGATTGTAATTTTTTTTGTCATATCCATAAGTATTTCCAAATATATTGTTTACATGATTTTTCCTTGGATATCCATAATCATTTATGTTTCTCACATAGTTGTTTCTTGCATTGATTTTGCAGTGAATTTATTTGTGTCCAAAGTTTTTGCAAGTATAACAATGACCAAGAAAAATAGTCTCATACCTGATAGGGAGGGATATTCTTGGTGCAAATTGCGAGGACCCTCTTATTTAGGGATTTTCAAAAACCCCTCGCACCTGCAACTTCGACCTTCCTCTCTACTGTAGCTCTGAGCACAACTTCCTCTGTACAAGTTGGCTACCAAACTTTTACTTATAACTCGCTTTCTTTGATGATTCAAATGAGAGGGTCTTCCATGTGTATTTATACTTTTTCAATCACTTCCTTTTATATCTTCATAGCCAACCTATCATTTCTTATTTTTCATCACTTTTATTTAATTGACTTCAGGGCCGACCTATAATTTCTTATTTTCAAATCACATGGTCATCTTTAATAAGGCATATCTCCTCAACCGTAAGGAGCCACGTGGCATGCCACCTATCCTTGGAAATGGATCGATGAGAGATATCAATCCATGGGGGTAATACATGAATTTGTAATGTGCTTCATGTGATATCTCTTCAACCAATCTGTGGGTATTTTAAACTTCTTCTAGGGTTGACATCAATGACAACCAATTTTCCAACAGTATGAAGATTTGAAGACTTATGACACTAACATTATACAAAACAGGATACCTCTAAAACATGGTACTAAACCTTTCAGGAAAAATCTGAAACAAGTAAATCATATTTTTCTACCTACTATTGAAAAATAAGTGAGGAAACTATTGGATGCTTAAATCATAATTCCTCTTAGATACTTTAAATGGGTGGCCAACCTAGTTCCAGTGAGGAAAATGAGTGGAGAAATTAGACTTTGTATCGATTTTAGGAACCTGAAAAAATGCTCACTAAAAGACTATTATCCATTGCCCAAAGTGTATCACATATTACCAAAGGTAGTAGGGAAAAATAGGATCTCCATTCTGGATGGCTTCTCGAGATACGATCAACTGGAAATGCACTTGGATGACAGAGAGAAAATAGGATTTACAACACCCTGGTTAAGGTTTATGTATGAAAAAATGGCTTTTGGATTGATAAATGAAAGAGAAACCTTCCAAAGATAAATGGAATAGAATTTGTGTGTGAAAGTAACAAATGCATTGTCATTTACTTGGATGATATGACTATATTTTCAAATATTGGTAAAGGCCACATTAAACACTTAAGAAAAACTTTTGTTAAGTGCAAAAAATTTGTTCTATCCTTGAATCCCTAGAAATAGCACTTTGCCAGTAAAGAAGGAAATCTTTTGGGCCACATAGTGTCCAAAGAATGAGTCTAAATATTTTTTTAAAGGGTTGAGGCTATCAAACAAATTGGTTTTCCCATAAATAAGAAGGAAGTGCGGTCCTTTTTGGGAAAAAAAAAATTCTCAAGAAATCCATCCCCAATTTTGTTGAAATAATGAATAATATCACTGATATGTTGAAGAAAGACCATGAAATCAAATGGAATACTAATCCCATATCATCCTTCCACCAAAACAAAAAGAATCCTTAGGAGAATTGCTAGTCCTGGTCAGTCCCAATTATGACAAGGAATTTCTCATATTTTCGTTTGCTTCTTAAAATGCTATTGTTATTGTGTTATTGTGTTATTGCAAAGAAATGAAGAAGATCATAATCATCCCATATCCTTTTCCAGCAAGGCATTGAGGGATGCTGAATTAAAATACAGTGGTATGGAGAAGCATGCATATGCCTTAGTGAAATCCCCAAAATATTTTAGAGACTATTTATTGCATTCCAAGCTTCTAGAATATGTTCCTACTGGTGCCATTAAGGACATACTCATGTATCCTACTAGTGAAGGAAAAAGAGGTAAATGGGTATCCAAAATTCAGGAGTATGATATAGAGATGAAGCCCACAAAATTAGTGAAGGGACAAGGGCTAGCCAAGATATTGGTTGAGTTAAGTTGCAAATATTTAGGTGTGAACATGATGACATCAGATCTCTTATCAATAGAACTTGAAGTGGATGAACCACAAGAACCATCCCTAAAGGTAGATTCAAAATTCACCCAGTCTGATTGGTATAAGGATACCATCTTCTATCTGCAAAACCTACATTGCCTACTAGAAAGGGACAAGGACAAATCTAGATCTATCAAACTAAAGGTAGTCTAATATTGCATCTTAGGGGGGAAACTATTTTGGAAATATCTAGGAGGTATCTTATTCAATTGTGTCATTGAAGAAGAAACAAAAGTTATAATTATTGAATTCCATAAAGGGCTATGTGGTGATCATTATGTATGTAAGGATACTTCCTATAAGATATTTAGGGTTGGTTATTATTGGACCTCTCTATTCTCTAATGTAAAATCAATTGTTAGGACATGTGTAGAATGTCATATGTTTGTAGAAAAGAAAAAATTTATGCCACTCCCACTGAGGCTAATAAGAGTGGAGACATCTTTCTAATAGTGGGGTCTAGACTTCATTGGTAAGATTAATCCTAATTCAAGTGGATAGAATAAGTGGATCTTAATGGCTACTGATTACTTCACCAAATGGGTGGAAGCCATTCCCACATGGGAAGAAATAGATTATGTCATCATCAGAATCCTTAAAGAAAATATTTTGGCTATATTTGGGTTCCCAAGGAATATTATCACAGTCTATAGACAATGCCCAAGCATTCAATTCTGTCAAAATGATACAATTTTTCCAAAATTACAACATAGCTCTCAAGAATTCAACTGTCTATTACCAACATGTGAATGGTCTGGATGAATCCTCAAATAAAAGTCTAATCAAAATCACCAAGAATATTTTGTCACAAAACAAGAAAGAATGGGATTCTCACTTAAAATATGCAATTTGGGCAAATAACATAAGCATAAATAGATCAATTGAAATTTCCACTTTTGAGTTAATTTATGGCTTGGAAGCCATTTTCCCTATTCATCTCAACCTCCCTATAATGAATTTATTAAAAAATGAAGAGGAAGAGGAGGATGATATGTAGAGGAGGATAATTCAATTGATATAAGTTCAACATATTAAAAAACAAGTGTAAACCAAATCTCAGATCCATCAAGAAATGACAAAGGAGATCTTTGACAAATGGACCAAAGAGAGGAATTTCATGACGAGAGACTTCATTCAGAAATTGGATGCTAGAATAAAATCCAAGGGGAAGCATGGAAAGTTTGATAATATATGGCTTGCACCTTTCAAGTTTTTTGCAATACAAGAGAACAACACTTATGAGTTGGCTCACATGGATGGATAATTTTTTGGGGCTCTTATGAATGGAAGGTTCCTCAAGAAATTTCTACAGCATTGAACACTGCAAAATTCTTTCACCTTGTACATAAGTAGTTTAGTTTCATTTCTTCTCAACATTTTTCAAATTTTCTCCATTTACTTTTCTGTTACAATTTCAAGTCGATAGGGTGCTAATGTTTAAGTTGTTGAGAAAAAAAAAATTCACAAATTCGAACAATTTTCAGATATGTATGTTACCATTTTTTAAGGAATCCTCCATAACCCAATAGAGGAAGGAACTATATCTATATATCTCATCAAATAACATGGAAATGATATCCCCGTTAGATCCAATGTTAGTACAAGATCCAATTTTGTCATGAATGGGGGGACTTAGTCAGGCCAAAGGACCTGATTAGGCCTACCTAGGACAAAGGGGGCTAAGTTTAAATACCTATGGTTGAAGAAACACGCCTAATTGAGGTTGGAATAATGAAAAAGAGTCGAAATTAGGCCCCTAAGACTTAAATCAGGATCAAGCACCAATCGAGACAAAAAAGAGGGCTTATCACGACCCAAAATCCTTCTATATTGTTGGTGGAGGGGACCTATAGTCAAACAATCAACCAATACCAAGGCATAAATGATATGGGAGGAACAATCACTAAATAGATCACAAGAGAGTAAATATCAATGGTTCTCATCACATGTCACATCATGAACATCTGTGGGTTTTAAATCCTCCTCGGTGATGCAATAGTGGTTTACCACTGAAAACACGTCCACTTTTAACTAGCATCACATCACAAAGGGAAAAGGGGAAACCACCATCGAGGGCATGTGATAGTGATTTTTGGTTTAACAAAAAACCACTCCTCACCCTCGACGCGAGACATGCTTGGAATATGACAAAGAACCCCGTGGCACTCACATGTCATACTAAATTGGACCCAAGGAATGACAAAAGACAGGTGGGTCTACCAATAGGGAATCCATAGAGACCAACCAATAGTTGAAACTTGGGTATGGGGGACCCACCAGAAGTGACCAAGGGCCCAAATCAACAACCTTGAACCCAATGACATGTATCATATCCTCATGCCACATAGATGTCGTATTGGACCAATATGAGGTTGCCATGTGGCCATGAGTCCCCATTGACATCACACATGACATCAATCAAATTTTTCGTGCTCACCTAATTCAAAGATTTTCACAAATGGAATGGTGACGTGTGGCACTCAAAAGGTTAAAATAGGGGAAAAATCCACCTAGAATAACATGTATGGCCTTTGCATTGTAGCTCATTGATTTCTTCTCATCTAGATTGGTGGGAGTGGTTTTTGGAACTTTATATCCATTGACAACTGAGAGACAAATATCCACTCCTAAATATGTCAAGTAAGTTCTTGTTTTGTTGCTCCAATATGCATAATTGTTTCCATCAAATGGTGTAATTCCATTAGGAATGTGGACTTGGCCTTCCATCTATGTTCACAATATTCCTTCCAGTGATTAAAATATGTTGAAGGTAACCTTCTCTGATACCAATTGTTTATACTATACTGAGATCACTAAGAATGTGATTCAGATCATGTGCCAAAAAATCCAATATCAAAGATTCTCACGTTATAGAAATAGTACAGTTGGTGGGGCCTCGCATGATGAGGCTAGGGAAAATCGTGAGTGCCTCGCGAAACACTTTATGTGCAACGAGCGAGAACCCACTTATTTAGGGATTTTTAGAAACCCCTCACACCTGCAAATTCGACCTTCCTCGCTCCTATAGCTCCGAGCACAACTTCCTTCATACAAGTCTGCTACTAGAATTTTATTTAGAACTCGCTTGCTTTGATGATTCCAATGAGAGGGTATTCCATGTGTATTTATACATTTTCAATCACTTCCTTTTCTATCTTCATAATCTATCAAACAAATTGGTTTTCCCAAAAATAAGAAGGAAGTGGAGTCCTTTTTGGGAAAAATATTTTTTCTCAAGACATTTGAACCCAATTTTGTTGAAATAATAAAGAATATCACTGATATGTTGAAGAAAGACCATGAAATAAAATGGACTGCTAAAGAAAGAGCATCCTTCCACCAAATCAAAGAATCCTTAGGAGAATCCCTAGTCTTGATCAGTCCCAATTATGACAAGGAATTTCTCATGTTTTCTTTTGCTTCTTAAAATACTATTGTTATTGTGTTATTGCGAAGAAATGAAGAAAATCATAAGCAGCCCATATCCTTATCCAACAAGGCATTGAGGGATAATGAAAAAAAATAAAGTGGTATGGAGAAGCATGCATATGCCTTAGTGAAATACCCAAAATATTTTAGAGACTATTTATTGCATTCCAAGATTCTAGAATATGTTCCTACTAATTCCATTAAGGACATACTCATATAGCATGCTAGTGAAGGAAAAAGAGGTAAATGGATTTCCAAAATTCAGGAGTATTATGTAGAGATCAAGCCCACAAAATTAGTGAAGGGATAAGGGCTAGCCAAGATATTGTCTGAGCCAAATTGCAAAGATTTAGGTGTGAACATGATGACATTAGATCTCTTATCAACAGAACTTGAAGTGGATGAACCAAAAGAACCATCCCTGAAGGTAGATTCAAAATTCACCCAGTCTTATTGGTATAAGGATACCATCTTCTATCTACAAAACCTATAGTGCCTACTATAATGGACAAGGCCAAAGCTATATCTATAAAACTAAAGGTAGTCAAATATTGCATCTTAGGGGAAAACCTGTTTTGGAAATATCTAGGAGGTATCTTGCTCAATTGTGTCATTGAAGAAGAAACAAAAGGTATAATTATTGAATTCCATAAAGGGGTGTGTGGTGGTCATTATGTTTGGATGTCCACTGCCTATAAGATCCTTAGAGTTGGTTATTATTGGACCTCTTTGTTCTGTGATGTAAAATCAATTATTAGGACATGTGTAGAATGTTATATGTTTGTAGAAAAGAAAAAATTGATGTCACTCCCATTGAGGACAATAATATTGGAGACACCTTTCAAGCAGTGGGGTCTAGACTTCATTGGTGAGATTAATCCTAATTCAAGTGGATAGCATAAGTGGATCTTAATGGCTAATGATTACTTCACCAAATGGGTGGAATCCATTCCCACACGAGAAGAAATAGATTGTGTTATCATCAGAATCCTTAAAGAAAACATTATGGCTATATTTGGGTTCCCAAGGAATATTATCACATATAATCCCCAAGCATTCAAGTCTGTCAAAATGATACAATTTTTCTAAAATTACAACATAGCTCTCAAGAATTAAACTATCTATTACCAACGGGTGAATGGTTTGGATGAATCCTCAAATAAAAGTCTAATCAAAATCATCAAGAAGATTTTGTCACAAAACAAGAAAGCATTGGATGTTCACTTAAAATATGCAATTTGGGCAGACAACATAGGAATAAAGATATCAATTGAAATTTTTCCTTTTGAGTTAATTTATGGCTTGGAAGACATTTTCCCTATTCATCTCAGCCTCCCTATAATGGAATTATTAAAAAATGAAGAGGAAGAGTCAGATGATATGCAAGGGAGGATAATTCAATTGATATAAGTTCAACATATAAGAGAACAAGTGTAAACCAAATCCCAGATCCATCAAGAAATGATTAAGGAGATATTTGACAAATGGACCAAACAGAGGAATTTCATGACAAGAGACTTGATTCAGAAATGGGATTCTAGCAGAGAATCTAAGAGGAAGCATGGAAAGTTTAATAATCTTTGTCTTGGAACTTTCAAGGTTTTTGCAGTTCAAGAGAACAACACTTATGAGTTGGCTCACATGGATGGAGAAATTTTTGGGGCTCCTATGAATGGAATGTTCCTCAAGAACTTTTTATAGCATTGAACACTGTAGAATTCTTTCACATTGTACATAAGTATTTTACTTTCATTTCTTCTCTGCATTTTTCAAATCTTCTCCATTTACTTTTCTTATAGTAATTTTAGTAACTACCTATGTAGTTTTTTTGGATTCTACAAGAAGCAGTTACAAGTATTTTCAGCTTCCCCTCTCAAATGGTATTGACATGTGTTACAATAAGACTAAATTGATTATAGTTGACAAAAAGACAAAATAGGAGACAGTTGTGAACAAATTCGAATTGGTTGTTTTGTATGTCTTTATATGTCCTTATATCTTAAGTAAGATTCCCAAGCTTCATGTTGTCTTGTAATGGAAATGAATCTATGGTATATGACTGTCTCTAGGGAATATTCATGAGAGGTTGAGTTGTGCAAGAGTGTTTTCATAGCTCTCATCAAGTTAACGATGAAAGGTTTAATCATATTTTTTGTTTTGGTTGGCTTGACAAGATGTTCTTCCATCATATATATTGTTACCATATTCATAGCTTGTGTATCTTCTTACCTCTAATTCATATTTAGATAGACCTATTTGAAAATATGTCCATCATATTTGGTCTTCCTGAGTGCCTTGACAGGAGGCAGGTTCCCTTTATATGTTAAAATGTGTGATGCCTTGTGAAGTTGTGCACACATTGCCAGGGAATTATTTATTTCCCTCTCAACCTTCTCCCCGACTTGCTGGTAAATATCAAGAGAGGCATAGTAAATTTTCCTTTCCCACTCTGATATGTGGGGTAGCTTGAATAGCGCATCCAGGTTCTTAGAAATCTATCGTTCCATATCATTTAAACCTTCTCTAATGACAATGAATTCTACGTTCTTGGATTGTACTAAGTTGTGTTGGGCTATGATTTGTGCCACCAACTATTGACATACTTGGAGATTTTCATACATGTTAGTTTCCATCTCATGGAGTTCTTTCCTAACCCTTTCCAAGCATATTTTGAATTCCTTAAGGATTCCCTTGTTGTTGGATTACTGAGAGGGGGGGTGAATTAGTAATAGAGAAATTTAATCCTTTTTAACCATAAAATGCAAGTGTTATATCAGTGTAGAATTATCATCCAATAGTTTCATAGTAAATAAACAATGAACAAATGAGCAATCATACACATACACAGTACACCAGTGCTTTTACGTGGAAACCCAAAGCGGGAGAAAACCAAGGAATGTTTTTTCTTATATGTCTTTAAGAATTAAATTCATTGGAAGCACCAAATTCCTTTGTTTTCCAGCTATAACTAGAATGAGGCTCCAACCTCCTAGTTTCTCAGGCTACAACCTAAGGGAAGCTCCAACTCCCCAATTCTCTGGCTACAACCCCCTATGTTCTTTGGCTACAACCACTTGTCCTTGCCCCATCCAACCGCCCTATCATAGAAGTAGAATGATGGACCCACTGTCACACTATCACTATGAGATATACTGTTGTAATCCTGTAGCAATCAACCTACACCAAACAACCTATAACAACGTGTACCAAACAACCTGTAATCAACCTGTACCATAAACAAGTGCATCAACCATGCACCAACCTGTACCTCAACCTGTACCATCAACGAGTGCATCAACCATGCACCAAATATGTACCAAT
>JZKD02S0593268.1:28672-48882 GCA_000966675.3 Picea glauca | reverse complement strand
TAAGTAATTGTTTATTTACTAAGTATATTTATAAATTGTATTATAAATATTATGTCATATTATGTCATAAATATATATATATATATATGGAAGAATGTATTCTCAATGTTGTCCAAACATCAACACTCCCTCTCAATGAGGGAGACATTCTCAACCAAGTTTCTTCACCATAGGTACACCCCAATGAGTGAATGTTAGCATGATGCTAACTAACACTTGGAAAACATCTCAAGCACCTCAAGTCCATATTATTCCTTGACATGATCAAGGAAGGACTACGTCTAGGCCCATTTATCACAAGTGCACCTGTATGATAAATGAATCCTATCTCCCTTGGTCTGCAGCCCAATCTAGGAGAAATTATGTCTGATGCTGAAACATCAACACTCCCTCTTAGATAGGGAAGTATTTTTCCATAGTAGTACACAACTATTGTCTAGAGACGCACAGTCTTTGTCAGTAGTACACAACCACCATAGTAGCAAAAGGTTTTCCACACATGGCACTTCCATGTGGACTTCTAGAGGCTACACCCTCTAGAAACACTATGGTCAATTCCCATAATGTGTTATGTCAAGGGTCAACTCCCTTGACATGTCCTCATGTGCTCTCCACATGGGATGTTGGGTTATAATCTCAAATGCACTTATCCCTTCTCGAATAAGTGTCCTCACAGATCAACTCAACTCAATTCATAGAGGAGTATGATCTAGAGAATGTTTGTCACACATGGCACTCCCATGTGGACTTCTAAAGGCTACACCCTCTAGAAACACTAGGGTCAACTCCCATAGTGTGTGACATAAAGTGTCAATTCCCTTGACATGTCCTCATGTGCTCTCCACATGGGACATTGGGCTATAATCCCAAACCCACTTATCCCTTCTCATATAAGTGTCATCACAGATGATTTCACTTCAGTCACAGAGGAGTACAATCTGGAGAATGTTTCAGGAAGCTGCAGACATTAACACTCCCTTTCAGTGAGGGAGACATTCTCTGCCACACCAAGTCTTTCACGAAAGTACTCGAACTTCATCTTGGCAAGGGGTTTGGTAAGAAAATCAACAACCTGCTCATCTGTAGGAAGATATTGCACCAATACGACCTTCCTCTGCACCATGTCTCGGATGTAATGGTACTTGATCTCAATGTGTTTTGATTTTTCATGAAACACTGGATTATCTAAGAGCTTCACACATCTCTGGTTATCATAATGAATAACAGTGGAATCTATCACATGTCCAAATAAATATGCATGGAGATTGTGAAGCCACACTACTTCATAGACTTCCACACTTAATGCAATGTACTCAGCTTCTGCAATACTCAAGGCCACAGAAGTTTGTTTCCTGCTACACCAGGAAACCATGGCAGATCCCAAAGTGAAGTAAAACCCATAGGTGTTCTTCCTATCTACTACGCTCCCTACCCAATCAGAGTCAGTATATCCCTGCAATCTCATGTCAATACTAGAAGTATATCTCAGACCATGTCCAATTGTTCCTCTTAAGTATCTCAACACATGCTTCACAGCAATCCATTGTGTTTGTCTCGATTGGCTCATAAATTGGCTAAGTGCACTCACTGCATAGAAAATATATGTTTTGGTATTAACCAGATACATCAATGATCCAATCAGTTGTCTGTACGGGGTCGGATCAATCTCGTCGGAATCAGAAGAAGACACAAATAGTTTCTTCAGATTCATCACCATTGGTGTAGCCATGGGTTTACAGTTTAGCATTCCAAACTTTTTCAATATCTCAACTATGTACTTCACCTGACTTAGGAAGATATCATCAGTTCTTTTCCACACCTCTAGTCCCAAGAAGTAGTGCATCATACCAAGGTTCTTCATCTTGAACTGAAAGGCCAACGCATACTTGCATTCAATAATAAGTCTCTCTATACCGGTGATGAATAAATCATCAATGTAGAGGACCAAAATCAAGGCCTCACCGTTAACAGTCTTGTAGTACAGGTTGGGATCAGCAACACTTTTGTTGAAGCCCAAACTCATCAGGTGTCCATCAATCCTCGCATACCATGCTCGAGGTGCCTGCTTGAGTACATACAAGGCCTTCTTCAACCTACACACATGAGACTCCTTCTCATGTATGACGAAACCATCTGGTTTCTCCATGTATGTTTCGTCCCCAATCTCTCCATTGAGAAAGGTTATCTTCACATCCATTTGATGTAGTTTCCAGCCCATGGATGTTGTGAGGGAAATAATCATCCAGATAGAAGTGTATTGAGAAACAGGAGCAAATGTCTCCTCATAATCTATTCCCTCCACCCGAGAGAATCCTCTAGCAACAAATCTTGCTTTGTGCTTCTTGATGCTTCCGTCGGCTGTATGTTTGATCTTATAGATCCATTTGGAAGTCACTATAGACTTCCTTTCAGGTCTCTAAACAATATCCCACACATCATTCTTTGTGATGAATTGATACTCCTCCATCATGGCATCTCTCCATACTGGTTGACTAGAGGTCTCCACATAACATGAAGGCTCATAATCAATGATGTGGCTCATAACTGCGGTATAGCACGAATATCTATGAGGTCTCTTTCTCTCTCGGAAGGTACCATGAGGATCTGCATGTCCTTCTTCCTCCTGTAGAGTCTGACGAGCCCATGTAGGTATCTTCCAACCTACTACAATATCTCTCAGAACATCAACTAGAGGTACAAGATGAATGGGATCAATAGGCTCAACTATCTCCCTCTGAACTGTTGGAGGGTGAGGGGGAGAATGAACCATCTCTTCTTCTTTCTCACTATCAATATCCATGTGAGATCCTCTATATCTCATGAAGGCTACCTCCTCCTCAAAGGTAACATCTCTGCTCACCTCAATTTGTCTCTGACTAGGGATGTAGATCTACTATGCCTCCGAAGACTCATTGTACCCCACAAATGTACCCTTTCTTCCGGAAGGGTCTAGCTTGGTCCTTTTCTCTTTGGGTATATGAATGTATACTAGACACCCAAATATCCTGAAGTGTCCAACCTCAGGCTTCACTCCAGTGAAGGCCTCCTCGGGAGTCATGTTCCTTACAGTCTTATGATGAATTTTGTTCTGAACATACACTGCAGTCATGGATGCTTTTGCCCACAAAAACATAGGTAAATGTTGATCATGAATCATTACCTTGACTGCCTTGATAATAGATCTGTTCTTCCTCTCTGCAACCCCATTTTGTTGAGGGTTGTAAGGAATAGTGTACTCCCTCTTGATCCCTGCCTCAATGCAGAAATCACTGAAATCCTGAGAGATGTATTCTCCTCCATTATCTGATCTCAGTGCTTTAATCTTCTTTTCGGTCAGGTTTTTGACCTGTGATTTATACTTCTGAAATCTAGCAAGGACTCCATCCTTGGTTTTCAATAAGTAAATCCAAGTCTTCCGAGAGTGGTCATCAATGAAGATCACATAGTATAGGTATCCACTTAAGGAAGCAATTGTCATGGGTCCACATAAATCTATATGAACCAAGTCTAAGATCCCCTTGGATCTACTGTCACTTCTCAGAAAGGACCTCTTGGCATTCTTTCCAGGAGCACAACCTCTGCAAATTCCATCGTGTTCAACATGGATCTTTGGAAGGCCTGTCACCATCTTCCCTAGAGCGGGAAGAGCTCTATAATTTAAATGAGAAAGTCTCCTATGCCATAGTTCACTCAAACTAATAGAATCATGTATTAGGGCCTGAATTGGTCAAACAGTCAATCTGTACAATCTGTCCTCTCGAACACCAATCACCCAAGTAGAATTAATACTAGAGTTCTTGTTCCATGCAAGAACTTTTCCATTAGAGAAAGAAACCTTGTAGCCTTTGTTCTCTAAGGATGAAATAGATACAAGGTTTTGTCTCATCCCAGGTACAAATAATACATCACTCAAATGGAGTGGGGTGCCAGAATCCAATTGTAAGGAGGTGGATCCAACTCCCTTCATGGTATATCTTGCATCATCACCAAGTACAACATGCAAATGAGATTATTTCTCTACTAGATCTGTAAGGTGCTCTCTGTATCTAGTCATATGTCTAGAAGCACCACTGTCAATCAACCAAACATCATTACTCGTAGGAACCATACTTGAGAGGGATGAAATGAAGAAGAACTCTTCATCGTTCATGTTTGCATTCCTTGACTTCCCCTGAGGTGGTTCTAAATCAACATTAGCAGTGGAAGCATGTTGTTTTCCTTTCTTCCATGTAGGACAATTTTTCACATAGTGGCCATACTTGTCACATCTGAAGCACTGAACCTTTGACATGTCCTTCTTTTTGTGCTCAAAATTTGGTGTTGACTTCCTTCCTTTAAAGGTTTTGCTGAAACCTCTTATTTCTCCTTTGCATTTCTTTGCACGAGTGGCAAGGGATTGATTTTCATCATGATGGGAACATTGCATGCCTCTAGTTGCAAGTCTGGTCTCCTCTTGAGTACAGTCTGCCCATAAACGATCAAACTTGGGAAATTTGGATCGCCCACTGATACTTTGAATGAATGGCTCTCAATGGATTAGAAGACCATTAAGGGTAATCATGACAAGTTCTCTATCAGATATGATTTCACCAATAGCACCCAACTGACCTCTGGTCTCTAAAATCTTCATGAAGAATGTGGAAATTGTATCAGACTTCGTCATCTTGAGATTTTGAAGTTGGTGTTTCAAGACAAGTTCTTTATTGGTGTTGTTACTCTCAAACAAATTCTTCAAGGCATCGTACATCTACTTAGTTGTCTTCAAGTTGGATATGTGAGAGATTAAATGGTCTCTCACAGAACAGATGATGATTTTTCTGGCTTTTGCATCATTCTTCCTCCATTGTGATTTTTATGCATCATCGGTTGATTCTGGTACAACTTCTTCAACGCACTTCATTAGTTTACTCTCTTCTAGAATGATGAGCAATCTAGATTTCAAAGAACTGAAGTTGGTTGTTCCATCAAGCCTATCTTCCACCAAAATATGGTTCACCATGGTTGTTGGAGGAGTGCAAAAAAATTTTCCTGAGTTGCAGTTGCAACAAAACAATGAATTGCAGGAAAGGTATGATGAGTTGTTGTACAAGGTCAATGCATGTGCAATAGTCTTCTTTCAAGAACGTTGCTCTTATACCATGTTGTATTTTAATGTTGTTCAATTACATTCAGTTACTTTATAAATTTACTTGAACTAAAGCATAAACCATGAACAATAGCAGCAGTAATAACCAAGATCACAAGAAGAATAACCATGCACAGAGACACAAGTACAATAGAAAATGCTTATATTAAATTGATGTTACTACAATGATGAGAGTTTCATATATATAGAACATATGGTGACCATCCATGAAAGGATGTGTCACTTCGATAATAAGTAACTATTTATTTACTAAGTGTATTTATACGTTGTATTATAAATATTATGTCATATATTATATATATATATGGAAGAATGTATTCCCGATGTTGTCCAAACATCAACACTATGTTCTCCAGCTACAACTAGAAGGTGGCTACAACCACCTGTCCTTGCCCTGCCCAACCTCCCTGTCATAGAAGTATAATGATGGACCCATTGTCACACTATCACTGTGAGATATACTATTGTAAACCTATACCAAACAACTTGTAACAACGTGTACCAAACAACATGTATCAACCTGTACCATAAACAAGTGCATCAACCATGCACCAACCTGTATCTCAACCTGTACCATCAACGAATTCATAAACCATGCACCAAATATGTACCAATCATGCATCAAATACACATAAAATATGACTCATCAAGATGTACCAACATCATCAACTATACACCTCATGTATGTGACAACTCATAAACTACTTGTCTCAACCATGTTCCCAACATGTACCTCAACCAAAAGCCATGATCAATTTCATCTTCCAAATCTGATTTGTAACTCTGTAATAGACCTGGTGTATATGATCACATACCTGCAAACCTTCCTTAACTTTAACAACAAGAGACTAGCATTTTCATCAAACTTTACTTTAGTCTCACATGACTAATTTTGGATTAGTCAACAACCCTAACTTGAAATAATCATAACTATGTACCTATAATGAATAAAGATTTGAAAATAGTACAAAATTTCATTTAGTGTCTTTTATGCAATTCCTCCATGTTTCACTACTTGGAACCTCTCAGAAAAGGAGTTATAGCAACAATGGCATACCTTGTTGAATTATCGCTTATTCTAGAGAGAAAACTTGTAGAGCGTGCCCTGCACGAAATATTTGTTGTATGGATATGAAAATGGTACACAGAATACTAAAGAATTTACTCTAACCAATACATTTGGTATTACTGAATTTGGATCTGTTATGAAGAAGTTATGACATTTTTACCCGAAACACGTTTTTTAGACTAGTTTCAGGACTAGTCACAAACCCTATTTTCCACGAAGTGTAACTCCAAAAATACAACGACCCACAAGATGAAATTTTTATCATAGCTACTTGGATATGTTTTCTCAATGAACTCCATATTTCGCGGTCTGGAGCATTCTAGAAAAAAAAAATTATTGTGAAAATGGTGAGATGACCTGTAAATAACATACCTTACAAAGCATCATCAAAAGAATTTATCCTCCTTTGAATTCCGGACTTCTTTACTTCACCTTCCCTGTGAAATTCACCTTAGATATCCTTTGGTTACATCACTTGTAGATATTCAATATGCTCAAGTGTGATTAAATGAGAGACCCTTTCCTCTTATTTATACTTTTATGTTGCTTCCTCAAGGGGTTACCTTCTAACCATTTTAAACCACTTTCCTTATTTTAGGGATAACCCTCTTCTAACCACTTGTCCACTTAGTAATTTTCCATTAAATTTATTATTTAAATAAAATTTTATGTATCCACTTTGACTTATAGTACACTCTATCACTTCACTTTATTATTTAAATAATTTCTTATTTTCAACCACTTTGACTACTTTGACCTTTTGGGGCTTTTAGATGACTCATGAGGGTTCTCCAACTTCACATGGAAACAACTCTCTAACCGTGAGGAGTTATGTGACATTCCACATACCACCGGAAATGGAATAACATGTACTATCCATATAAAATAGTATTACCTTTAAATATATTAAAACTCATACCATTATACATCAAACAAACTTGGGTCCATTACCCAAACCTTTGTGCTACTGGAATTCGCTACCTGACTTTCTTCAAGGATTGAAATCAATGACAACCAACCCAAATAATCAATACTTGTCTATTTTCTCACAACTGACTTCTTCTTCCATCTCTCTGATATGATCATCCTTTTCATGTTTTTCACGGACCATGCATTTTTACGTACAAATAGCATAACATCCTACTAGAAATAGTTCACAACAAACTATCCATCGACAAGAGTAATTCTCTCTAACAAATCGACCCTTAAGGCTTCTCAATATTATTTTAGAAAATAGTTCCCAAATTTACAATGCTTGAAGAGCCCCTTCAGAATGGGCCTCTTCCTTTACTTATTGTAATTTTAGTAACTACCTATGCAGTTTTTTTGGATTCTGCAAGAAGCAGTTACAAGTATTTTCAGCTTCTCCTCTCAACTGTTGTTGACATGTGTTACAATAAGACGAAACAGATTATAGTTGACAAATGAAAAAATACGAGACGATTGTGAACAAATTTGAATTGGTTGTTTTGTATGTCTTTATCTTTCCTTATCTCTTAAGTAAGCTTCCCAAGCTTCATGTTTTCTTGCAATGGCAATGACTCTATGGTATATGATTGTCTCCAGGGAAGCATCATGAGAGGTTGAGTTCTGCGAGAGGGTTTTCATATCTCTCGTCAAGTTAACCATGAAAGGCTTAATCATATTTTTTGTTTTGGCTAGCTTGACAAGAAGTTCTTCCATAATATATGTTGTTACCCTAGCCACAAATTGAGTATCTTCTTGCCTCTCATTCATATTCAGTTGGATCTCTTTGAAAATATGTCCATCATATTTGGTCTTCTTGAGTGCCTCGACAGGAGGAAGGTGCCCTTTATGTGTTAAAATGTGTTATGCCTTGTGAAGTTGTACACAGATTACTAGGGAATTATATATTTCCCTCTCAGCCTTCTCCCGGGCTTGATGGTAAATATCAAGAGAGGCATAGTCAATTTTCCTTTCCGACTCTGATATGTGGGGCAGCTTGAATGGGTCATCCAAGTTCTCAGCAATCCATCGTTGAATATCATTTAAAAATTCTCTAATGGCGGTGAATTATACGTTCTTGGATTGTACAAGTTGTGTTGGGATATTATTTGAGCCACCAACTATTCAAAGACTTGGAGATTTGCATAAATGTTAGTTGTCATCTCATGGAGTTCTTTCCTAAACCTTTCCACACATATTTTGAATTCCTTAAGGATTCCCTTGTCTCTTTTCTCGTGCCTAACTTATTCTTGCAGCTCTCTGATCTGATTATCATTTTCATGGTTTTCACATACCATGCCTTTTTACATACAAATAGCATAACGTCCTATTGGAAATAGTTCACAGCAAACTAGCCATCTGCAAGAGTAATTCTCTCTAACAAAATCAGCACTGAAGGATTCTCAATATTAGTTTAGAAAATAGTTCATGAATTTACAATGCTTGAAGAGCCCCTTCAAAATGGGCCTCTTCATTTACTTATAGTAATTTTAGTAACTACCTATGCAATTTTTTTGGATTCTGCAAGAAGCAGTTACAAGTATTTTCAGCTTCCCCTCTTAAATGGTTTTGACATGTGTTACAATAAGACGAAACTAATTATAGTTGAAAAAAATACAAAATAGGAGACAGTTGTGAAAAAAATTGAATTGGTTGTTTTGTTTGTCTTTATTTGTCCTTATATATTAAGTAAGCTTCCCAAGATTCATGTTTTATTGCAATGGCAATGACTCTATGGTATATGACTATCTCCAATGAAGCTTCATGCGAGGTTGAGTTGTGGAAGAGGGTTTTCATATCTCTAGTCAAGTTAACCATGAAAAGCAAAATCATATTTTATGTTTTCATTGGCTTGACAAGATATTCTTCCATCAGATTTGTTGTTACCCTAGTCACAGCTTGAGTATTTTCTTGCCTCTGATTCATATTCAGATGGGCCTCTTTGAAAATATGTTCATCATATTTGGTCTTCCTAAGTGCCTCAACAGGAGGCAGGTTCCATTTATGTGTTAAAATGTGCACTGCCTTGTGAAGTTGTGCACAGATTGATAAGGAATTATTCATTTTCCTCTCAACCTTCTCCCTAGATTGCTAGTAAATATGAAGACAGGCATAGTCAATTTTCCTTTCCCACTATGATATGCGGGGAAACGTGAATGGGGCATCCAGGTTCTCAACAATACACTGTTGCATATAATTTAAACCTTCTCTAATGGCACTGAATTCTACGTTCTTGGATTGTACCAAGCTGTGTTGGGCAATGATTTGCACTACCAACTATTGAGATAATTAGAGATCTTCATACATGTTAGTTTCCATGTCGTGGATTTCTTTCCTAACCCTTTCTGCGTATATTTTGAATTCCTTAAGGATTTCCTTGTCTCTTTTCTCATGACTGACTTCTTCTTCTAGCTCTCTGATCTGGTCATCATTTTCATGGTTTTCACAGACCAGGCCTTTTTATGTACAAATAGCATAACATCCTACTAGAAATAGTTCACAACAAACTAGCCATGGGAAGAGTAATTTTCTCTAAGAAAATCATCCCTTAAGGCTTCTCAATGTTATTTTAAAAAATAGTTCCTGAATTTAAAATGCTTGAAGAGCCCCTTCAAAATGGGCCTCTTCCTTTACTTGTAGTAATTTTAGTAACTAACTATGCAGTGTTTTTGGATTCTGCAAGAATCATTTACAATTATTTTCAGCTTCCCCTCTCAAATGTTGTTGAAATGTGTTACAATAAGATGAAACAGATTACAGTTGACAAATGACAAAATAAGAGACGGTTGTGAACAAATTTGAATTGGTTGTTTTGTATGTCTTTATCTATCCTTATCTCTTAAGTAAGCTTCCCAAGCTTCATGTTTTCTTGTAATGGAAATGACTCTATGGTATATGACTATCTCCAGGGAAGCTTCATGAGAGGTTGAGTTGTGCGAGAGGGTTTTCATATATCTCGTCAAGTTAACCATGAAAGGATTAATCATACTTTGTGTTTTGGCTGGCTTGACAAGATGTTCTTCCATGAGATTTGTTGTTACTCTAGACACAAATTGAGTATCTTCTTGCCTCTGATTCATATTCAGTTGGACCTCTTTGAAAATATTTTCATCATATTTGGTCTTCCTGAGTGCCTTGACAAGAGGCAGGTTCCATTTATGTGTTAAAATGTGCGTTGCCTTGTGAAGTTGTGCACAGATTAACAGGGAAATATTTATTTCCCTCTTATCCTTCTCCCCGAATTGCTAGTATATATCAAGAGAGGCATAGTCAATTTTCCTTTCTCACTCTTATATGTGGGGAATCTTGAATGGGGCATCTAGGTTCTCAGCAATCCATTGTTGCATATCATTTAAACCTTCTCTAATGGCGGTGAATTCTATGTTCTTTGATTGTACCAAGTTGTGTTGGGTTATGATTTGGGCCACCAACTATTGAGAGACTTGGAGATTTGCATACATGTTAGTGTTGGAGTTACTTCACACACACCTAGGATTTATTTTTCCTAAGGTTATTCCTTGTTTATTAGTCATAATTAGTCATTATCCAGTCTCCTATATTTTAGGGGAGAATACTCCACCTGGAGAATATTCTCTTTCAGTTGACACTTCAGTTTGACTAGTTGAGTTGAGTTTAGATGTTGTATTGGTTTTGTCACCATGCAACATTGGGATCATCACCAACTCACTACTCTTTGTTCATTCAGTTAACTGAAGACTAGTTGACTAGTTAACTCAGCTAGGTGGCAGCTCACTGTCGTAACTGCCTCAGAGACTAGACTAGGTGGCAATTTACTCTTGTAATTGTTGGTGTGTGTCCAGATCAATCTAGACCACCACTATGGCTCATCAGTTACTCATGTATCCTATATCTATTGTAAATTATTCACCCTTTCAGTGTGGAATACAAAGCAAAAAAAATTGCGTCTGCTGAGATGCAAAGGCTTATAGCAAATAACCATGGAAATCGAAGTAGATCCTGATTCTGTCCATGAGAAAAATGACTTTCTCAATAGACAATATATGGCCATAGGAAGTATCGGCATGTCTATTTCTCCCGAACTTTTCCATCAAGTATATGAAGAATCACAAGGATCAACTCCAAATGAATTATGGACCAGATTGGAGGTTCTATTTGGGAATAAAGAATATTGTGGATATTTCATGTAGGAGGTCAAACAAATAGAGCCAGAAGAGAAGCCATCATAAGATTAACCCTCTTATTATGAAGAGTCTTCTACAAAAGTATTTGCAGAAATTTGTATTCCATTAATTGAAGATGATGTCTACTCCATTTCAGATTTATTTTCTAAAATTCATGTGGAAGATATATGACATGCATCTCAAGAGTCACATGCCGACACTTTTACATGCACCATGCATGCATGTCAGGAGACAAAAAGATAGTCGCGCAGACGCCATTCTGATATTTTCTTAGAAAAATTTGCTGAAAAAAAATTGGACATTTGAATTCCTCTTGGGAAAATATCCAATTTCAAAAAACAAATCATCTGAAACGGAGTCCGAAAGTGAAGTTATGATCGTTTTAAAATCAACAAAATTTCAGCATTTTTCTAGAAACGGCCGCATGGTTTTCAAAATTTCATCCAAAATTTATTTGGATATTATTCATTACAAGAAGATAAAGTGGATATGTGTGGAAATATCAATTATTCATATACTTCATCAAATCCATGCAGACATATACATCTTCAACAAAGTCTTCAAAGAGCACAAACTTGCACAGTTGCGGGGTCTTCTTGGAGTGAAATACATGGTTGCTTAGCAATTGCCTTTTGTTCCTTATCATTTTTTATTTTATTCATTGTAATTTGATGGGGGGGTTTGTTCCCATGAGGTTTTCCCTCTTTCCTCGTTTAGTTCAGTGTATCTTTTGTATTTGGGTACCTAACATGGCCTCGTAGCTGGGACCCACTCTTTATTTTCACCATAGTGATGTTCAGGGGGGGTGTTGGAGCTACTTCACACACACCTAGGATTTATTTTTCCTAAGGTTATTCCTTGTTTATTAGTCATAATTAGTCATTATCCAGTCTCCTATATTTTAGGGAAGAATATTCCACCTGGAGAATATTCTCTTTTAGTTGACACTTTAGTTTGACTAGTTGAGTTGAGTTTAGATGTTGCATTGGTTTTTTCATCATGCAATATTGGGATCATCACCAAATCACTACTCTTAGTTCAGTCAGTTAACTGAAGACTAGTTGACTAGTTAACTCAGGTAGGTGGCAGTGCACTCCCGTAACTGCCTCAGAGACTAAACTAGATGGAAATTTACTCTTGTAACTGTTGGTCTGTGTCTAGATCAATCTAGACCACCACTATATCTCATTAGTTACTCGTGTATCCTATATCTATTGTAAATTATTCACCCTTTCAGTGTCGAATATAGTTAATGAGAATTCTTCCATTCTTTCTCTCTTGCTTCTTCTTTCTCAATTTCTCTCTGCAAATGTGTGTGGTATTTTCTAGCTAGATCTATTATGTGCAGGTTCAACACATTTACAATTAGTTGTCATCTCGTGGAGTTATTTCCTAACCCTTTCCGCACATATTTTGAATTCCTTAAGGATTTCCTTGTCTCTTTTCTTATGCCTAAATTCTTATTCCATCTCTTTGATCTGATCATCATCTTCATGGTTTTCACAGACCAGACCTTTTTACATACAAATAGCATAACATCCTACTGGAAATAGTTCAGATCAAACTAGCCATCGGCAAGAGTAATTATCTCTAACAAAATCAACACTGAAGGCTTCTTAATATTAGTTTAAAAAACAATTCTTGAATTTACAATGCTTGAAGAGCCCCTTCAAAATGGGCCTCTTCCTTTACTTCTAGTAATTTTAGTAACTATCTATGTAGCTTTTTGGGATTTTGCAAGAAGAAGTTACAAGTATTTTCAGCTTCCCCTCTCAAATGGTGTTGACATGTGTTACAATAAGACGAAACTGATTATAGTTGACAAAAAGACAAAATAGAAGACGACTGTGAAAATATTTGAATTAGTTGTTTTGTACGTCTTTATCTGTCCTTATCTCTTAAGTAAGATTCCCAAGCTTCATGTTGTCTTGCAATGACAATGACTCTTTTTATATGACTGACTACAGGGAATCTTCATGAGAGGTTGAGTTGTGCGAGAGGGTTTCTGATATCTCTCGTCAAGTTAACCATGAAAGGTTGAATCATATTTTTTGTTTTGGCTAGCTTGACAAGATGTTCTTTCATCAGATATGTTGTTAACCTAGTCACAGCTTGAGTATATACTTGCATATGATTCATATTTAGCTGGACCTCTTTGAAAACATGTTCATCATATTTGGTCCTCCTGAGTGCCTCGACAAGAGACAAGTACCATTTATGTGTTAAAATGTGCATTGCCTTGTGAAGTTGTGCATAGATTTCTAGGGAATTATTTATTTTCCTCTCATCCTTCTCCACGACTTCCTGGTAAATATCAAGAGAGGCATAGTCAATTTTCCTTTCCCACTCTGATATGCGGGGAAGCTTGAATGGGGCATCTAGTTTCTCAAAAATCCACTATTTCATATCATTTAAACCTTCTCTAATGGTGGTGAATTCTACGTTATTGGATTGTACCAAGTTGTGTTGGGCTATGATTTGCGCCACCAACTATTGAAAGACTTGGATATTTTCATACATGTTAGTTTCCATCTCATATATTTCTTTCCTAACCCTTTCCACACATATTTTGAATTCCTTAAGGGTTCTCTTGTCTCTTTTCTCGCACCTGAATTCTTCTTCCAGCTCTCTGATCTAATCATCCTTTTCATGGTTTTAATAGACCATGCCTTTGATACTTTTTTATGACACCATCGTAAAGGAAACATCAGTGGATGAAATAGAGATTGGGTCCCTCCTGACATATTATGTCATAGTGGTTTATGTAATCACTGATATGGGAGATTTCTCGATGACTTGGAGATTGTTTGTTTGTTGTTGTACAATTATATCAAAGGCCTTATCAAACCAAAATGTCTTTATATTGGCAACCTTGTGAGTCTTAGAGGATGTGAAGAGTCCCAATCCGAGTTCGTCAAGTGGGAACTGTCCACCGGTGAATGGGGATTTTGTTCGTGACCTTGGAATATATGTGTCCATGGGAAAATAATCATTGTTTAATGCTTCTTCATTTTGGTTCCTTTTCTCCTCATGTGACACTTTCGTTGTTGCTTCGTTGACTACCCTTTTCTTTTTGTTGTCATTGCCACTACTTTGGCCCCCGCTATTTCCTTAGCTATAGATTCCTCTTCTTTTCACTTATTCTCAATCATGTCCTCCTTTTTCTTTTTCACTTTTTCATTTTTTTGTTGTGATGACCTCATGGCCCAGTTTTCCCATAGGTGAAGAATTAGAATTAAATTTTTCATTAGATATGCACTCAGATTTTGCCAATTTCTCCACTTATGGGCCCAAAAATCCACCTTAAACAAAACTCTTAAATATATGTTATTTGCACCAGACTATTTACGCTCAAAACTCAACACACATCCTCCTCATGACTGATGGTTTAGAACCTTGCACTTAATCCTAAGTGGCTTTCCTATTGTTGCTCAACTACTATTCCTTCATATGACGAATAGTTATGTCTGAGTGATTTATGTAAGCACATTTTGAATTGGTTTGAAGCTCCCTTTCTTTCCTCAACCAAGTGCTATTAGTGTGGATCGTTGATCCTTCATTAATCAATGATCAATATTCCATCCTCGATTTGGAAGTTCCCCCTCTTCTCCACGCGATCAACAAAAAAATTGTGTGCCAAATCTTCACTCGTTATGAATTGGATCAGCCCTTTAATTAGACGGTTGTACTTTATTAGAAATTTGATCCAACAATCATATTTGGACCTCAAAACTTTCTTTTTGGACTCCTCTTAGATTGCCACACTCTGAAAAATACGGGCTCCAACGAACTAGATCCCTTTCATGAACCCACACTATCGATCTAGTCTTATATTGAATATCCACCATTGATTTTTCTTCCTTTATATTAGAATACTATCATCAGACTTGCTCTGGGTTGCAACACTCTGAAAATTCCACCCCGAAATTTTTCACATTCTTTCTAGAGTCCGATGACTAACACAACCTCCACCATTAATCATCCCAGATCTATGGTCACGCTCATGAGTCTTCATTTCCACTGCATAGAATCTTCGTCAAAAGGATTACATGTGGATTCCACATGTCACACTTTCACTCATGGATCCAACAATAACATACCCATTTTTCATTCACTAACATCTTTCGTTCTAGTCTCTGTCAGCTGCCACATGTCCTTTCTAGAGTCATCGACCTATTCAACTCCAAATATATCTTGGTCATTGATTGTTGTTTCTCTATCGGAACTCCTCCGTCTATTGGACTCTGATGGTCTCATTCCGACCAATAGGATACTTCCACTCATCATTTTCATAGTCATTTATCGTCACAGGACGGACGATTCGGATTTATCCTTGGAGTATAATTGGTTGTGATCAAGCTTAATCTACAATCAATCTCACTCATTGATTCCATCCCAATGGACGATCTAGATCCACCATATCAATGATTTATTTGGAGTCAGGGCCTGGAATCGTCTTCCCATAAATGGTCTGATCTCTAGGAGATTTATCCCGATAAATGGTCATGATATTTTGTTGGAACATTCTCTATCCATAAGCCGTCACACTATTTTAGATCTTAGTCGTCAAATTCCATCCCGATGGACGGAAAAATTTCACCTTCAAAGTATTATTTCGAAATTATTTATGGAATGGAGCTCTAATAGATGTCTCCAATGGATGATATATCTCCCACAAAGATCTACGTCGATCGACGGTAGATATTTCCTCTCACAATATTGGTGTCAGAGTTCAAATTTATGTTGAACTCTAATAGGGTATTATGAAGCACACACTTCACTTGTTCGGGTTCCGATAACTGATCATTAGGGATCGTCGATCTAACTCGGATTCTTCCCAGATCTAATTGTGGTCATTCAAACTTAACACAAATGAGACAACTAAACTCAATCAGAAATCATGATTAATTAGCATCCTTGATCAAATGATTTATGTTTCTCCTCGCTTGAACAAGGTTCCTTTCTCTGTCCTTGAATCTTTTTCTACTCAACCTTTAAATCACTTGGGCACATAGTAGGATTTTAACTGTGTTTCTCCTCAATTCCACTTCAATTTGGTGTCAATTCAACTCGATTTATCCTCAAATCCTGATGATGATTGACCTATGCAATGATCGATGATCAATCTAATCATTTACTCCTTCAATATGAACATTTATCATGTTGGACCTGGTACCTACAACAAATATAAAGTTCCCACATTTTTCTCAATCATTCAACAGAGAAACATTTACACGAAGAGCCCAAAAATATGAAGATTATATTAATGAATCTTTACATGAATTTATACAAGGTCTTCAGCCTTCTTGGCCTGATATACATTGAATTGGCCTCTTCTCAGTTTTTGTACACACTAGACCTATTCCACACAATCTCCCTATCCTTTTTCTCTATATAACTCAGGCCCCCTTCTTCCCGTAGTCTTACAACATTTAAATTGAAATGATTTTGATACCAGAATTTGGTTCAGATCCTAAAATATCTCAACTAATAAATTTTTAGGATCCTTTAGACCCACAAAATCCTCAACTATCTCTCACAACTCTCAAGATCTCTCTAAATATTAAAAACCCTTGATATATGCTTAAACAAGAAAGATTTGATTATATATTAATCAATCTCAAACTTAACAACCTATATCCTATGCAATTCTTCTAGAATTTCAATAAAACATAGGAAAATACAATAATTCAAAGACCCCCTTAGGTCTAATCAAAATAGGTTGTTTTGGAGGCAAAACTTCTCCTGCATTAGACCCCCAAGGTTAAAATGTTTCATGATCTCCTAATCATGATTCTTCATTTGTTGAAGTCCTCCTAGATCCCAAACTTTATGTTGATGTCCACTTGCTTTACTATTGTCTTGTTGTATTGTTGTTTCCTGCAACCTTCCAGGATCCCATAGTTTACTATGTTGTTGTGCAATATATTTTCTTTCTTTAGTAAGTTGTATTGAATGCTACACTTCTTCTTCCTTCTCTAGTATCTCCTCTTGGAAACCTTCTTCAAATTCTTCCATAATTCCTCGATGTCCAGTCTTTCCTCTTGTTGGTACATACTATTGTTGCAATTTGTCTGTTGCAAGTTTCCACATAAAATTTGTATGGTTGCTTCCATCTCTTGGTCTTCACATCTCTCTTTGTCCTCAAATCCTTGAGAACAATTCTCACTAAATAAAAACTTATGCAAAAAATACTACATATCCTTAAGTTGCATGCTCAGTCTACATGATTGTTCAATCAAATTCTATTCTTGGAATTTATTAAAATGATAGACTTGTTGTAAACATTTTGTACCTTTTTTCATGATAATGAACCAATGATCATCATCACCATCATCATCCACTGTCATTTCTCCTATGGAAAGATCCATTCTTGCATCATTGTAGCCTTGCATATCCCTCTCCAATATTTTGTGTACTTCATCCTCTGAAGCATCTCAAATCCAAATATTCATCTTCATTACTTCTACATCATATGAATTCTTTGAACATGCATAACTTCCTCTTTCACAACTTTCAAGAGACAATGTTGTCCCTTCCTCTGACATGACATAATTTTGAATCTTTCTTGCTATTATTCCTTCATGAGGCAATTCTTCCTTTAGGATAGCTACAAGTGGTTTCCTATCTCCATGACTTGTATGTCCTCCAAACATACACAAATAATTAGTTTTAAAAGCATGAGACTTTTGAGTCTGCTTAGATTCCTCTAGCATATTCTCCTTATGATGGAATGAAATTTCCAAGTTCTTCATGAGGTCTGTACTCTGAACCTCATCCTCCTCTCTAAACATCACTCCCTTCTTTGTTTCACAAAAGTGAACTATTAGTCCTTCTCCCAAGGACTCTCTATACTCAGCTTCTCTAAGTTCCTCTTCTCTTATATAATATTGCAGTCTATGGCTATGCTCCCTTACAATAAATTGTCTAATAGGTCATTTATCCTTCTTCTTCAATATCCAACCATATCTATGGTCTTCCTTTCTTTCCTGTAGCATCTCCATAATTATACCGAGTCTCTCTTTTAACTCAGTAAATTCTTTGTCAAGATCCTCTTGACTCATCCTTCTTTTTTCAATTGCTTTGGAATTCTCTCTCCTATGGTTGTGGCTTCTCTTTGAACCTCTAACACGACCATAAGTAGTCATCCCCATCTCCTCCTTTGTGAAATTCCCCTTGTCCACTATAAGTTGCATCAAGCCTCTATAGAAAATCTCTTCATTTTCTATCTAATACCAACTCAAGCTTCTCTCTTGATATTGTCCTCTTGGTATTAGTGGTTCTCTCCACTAGAGCCTTCTAAGCACTTCTATGCTCTCCTCTCTCTCTACACCTACTCACTTTCCCTTGATAACTCTATTGTTCTCCTCATTTCCAATCTTCAGTTGGAAGTGTTACAACATCCCTTGTTGTAAGGTTCTTCTACCACAAGCTTCTCTTTATCCTTTAAGAGTTACACATGATCTCTATCACATCTCCTCTAGATGTAATGTTTCTATCAATTCCTTCTCTACTACCTGCATTCACAATTATTCATAACCAGAGTTATTCAAATTATAAAATTTTAACCATTACCTACAAGATATACTCATGATCTTGTCTTCCACATTCACTACACTTGAATGGATAACCCCCTATCACAATGCCTTTGTAGTATTATCATGCACTCGTTTTGTACATACTCCCCTCTAAAGTAATTCATTTCCTCTAATTGAACTATTCTCTTTCTGCAATTTTCTCAAAGTGCATTAATGTGCTCTAATACCACAAATGAACTCTGTTCATTTAAAGTATTCCATTTGATCGAATCAATCCTATGTTGTCTGCAATCTTTTGTAGTTTATTTCCACTACACATGAAAATTAAATTTCCTTCTCTCATACCAAAACTGATGACCTCCCAAACTCATTTTCCCACAGGTGTAGAATTAGAATTAAATTATGTAGCATATTTGCACTCGGCTTTTGTCAATTCCTCAACTCACGGGCCCAAAAATCCACCTTAAATAGAACTCATAAATATATTTTAATTGCATTAGACTATTTGCTCTCAAAACCCGACACACATCCTCCTCATGACCGATGGTTTAGAACCTTTTTCTTAATCCTAAGAACCTTTCCTATTGGTGCTCAACTCATATTCCTTCATATGATCAGTAGTTGTGGATAAGTGATTTACATAAGCATCTTTCACATTGGCGTGAAGCTCCCTTTATTTCCTCGACAAAACACTATCAATGTGGATCGTCGATCCTCCGTTGATCAATGATCAACGTTCTGTCCTCAATCCGATGGTTCCCTCTTTTCTCCATGTGATCAACAATAAAATTGTGTGTCAAATCTTTACTCGTTATGAATTGGATCGACCCTTTAATTGGATGGTTGTATTTTATTAGCAATTTTATCTAGCCATCATATTTGGACCTCAGACTTTTCTTTTTGGACTCATCTTAGACCACGACACTCTGAAATATAGGTTTCGATGAACTAGATCCCTTATGTGATCCTACACCATTGATCTAGTCTTTTGTTGAATCTCTGCCCTTTATTTGGCTACCTTTGTATCAGAATACTATCGTCGGACTTTCTCTGGGTTGCAACTCTCTGAAAATTCCACTCTGAAAGTATTCATCTTCTTTTTGGACTCTGAGGACTGGCACAACCTCCATGTAATGTCCCTTTCCAAATAGGAGCTCCAAAAGAGGAGGCTTAATGGTCTAAACCACCCTGTTAGACTATAGCCAAGGCCAAAGAGGGGTAAACAGCGCTTTACTAGAGGTCACCCCAGTCACAGATGTTATATTCGGAAAGTGACATTGAGCTAACAAGAGTTAACAACGCTTTACTAGAGGTCACCCCAGTCATAG
>JZKD02S0593268.1:4402-23182 GCA_000966675.3 Picea glauca | reverse complement strand
ACTTGCAGTCCTTTGTCGCATTTATTATTTGTATGATCATTTATATGTTGTAAACCTTTGATCCTACACACACATTAGCAGCGTTTCCTAGACTAGCCAAGTCAGGAACTTTACACTCCACCATTGATCATCCCATATCTATGGTCATGCTCACGAGTCTTTGTTTCCACTGCGCCAAGTCTTCATCAAAAGACTTACACGTACATGCCACATGTCACACTTTCACTCATGGATTCAACAGTCACATGCCCACATTTCATTCATTAACACCATCCATTCTGGTCTTTGTCAGCTATCACATGTCCTTTCTAGAGTCATCGACCTATTAAAATCTGAATAGATCTCGGTCGTTGATCGATGTTTCTCTATCGAAACTCCTCCAGCTATTGGACTTGGATGGTCTCATTCTAACCAATAGGATATTGCCACATGTCATTTTCGTAGTCATTGATCATTACAGGATGGACGATCCAAATTTTCCTTGGAGTAAAATTGGTTGCGATCAAGATTAATACACGGTCAATCTTGTTCATTGATTCGCTCTCGACATGCAGTCCAGATTCATTGTCGCAATGTTGTATTCGAAGTCAAGGCTTGGAATCGACTTCTGATAAACGATCAAATCTCCAAGAGTTCTATCTCGATGAAGGGTCCCTATATTCCATTGGAACATTCTCTATCCATAAGTTGTCGCACCATTTTATATATTAGTCATCAAATGACATCCTGATGGATGGACAAATTTCACCTTCAGATTATTATTTTGGAATTAGTTATGGGACGGATCTCTAATAGTTTGATCTAATGGACGGTAGATCTCCCACGAAGATATACACCGATGGACAGTAGATCTTTTCTCTCGCAAACTTGGTGTCAAAGTTCAAATTTATGTGGAAATCCGATATAGTATTTTGAAGCACACACTTCACTTGTTCGGGTTCTGATAACCGATTGTTGAGGATCCTCGATCTAACCTAGATTCTTCCTAGATCTAATCATGGTTGTTCAAACTTAACCATAAATGAGACAACTAGACTCAATCAACGATCACGATTAAATATCGTCCTTGATCAAACGGTGGTTGTTTCTCCTCACCTGAACAAGGTTAATTTCTATGTTCTTGAATGTTTTTCTACTTGACCTTTAACTCAGTTGGGCACATAGTAGTATTTTAACCCTGTTTCTCCTTGATTCCACTCCAATTTGTTGTCAATTCAACTCGATCTATCCTCAAATCCTTAGGATCATCGATCTTTGTGATGATTGATCATCAATATGATCAGTTACTCCTTCAATATGAAAATTTATCACGTTGGACCTTGTACCTGCAACAAATATAAAGTTCCCACCCGTTTCTCAATCATTCAACACATAAACATTTACACAGAGAGACAAAAAATATGAATATTCTATTAATGAACCTATACATGAATTTTTACAAGGTCCTCAGCCTTCTTGGCCTGATATACATTAAATTGGCCTCTTCTCAGCTTTTGGCCACTCTAAGCCTCATACACACAATCTCCCTGTCCTTTTTCTCTGTCTAACTCAGACCCCCTTCTGCCCGTGGGCTTACAACATTTAAATTGAAATGACTCTTATACCATAATTTGGTTCAGATCCTAAAATCTCTCAACTAATAAATCTTTATGATCCTTTAGACCCACAAAATCCTCAATTGTCTCTCACAACTCTCGATATATCTCTAAATATTGCAAACTCTTGAGATCTTCTTAAACAAGGCAGATTCGATTATATATTAATCAATCTCAAACTTAAAAACCTCTATCCTATGCAATTCTTCTAGAATTTCAATAAAACATAGGAAAATACAATAATTCAAAGACCCCCTTAGGTCTAATCAAACTAGGTTGTTTTGGAGGCAAAAATTCTCCTACATCACATTGTTGTTTTGCGACTAACTTGGTTGTTCTTGCTTCCTCATATTCCTTTTTGTTTCTTTGTTCCTCCTCTTCCTCTTTTCTTCACTTGTTTTCTTTTGCCTCAACAGTTTTAGTTTCTTTTATTTTTCTCTCTTCCTCTACTATTGTTGTTGTTGTCGATTCAAAAGTTGTAGTTGTGGTCATGGCTACTATTGATGTTGTTGTTGATGATGTTGTCGCTTGTTCATTATCCTTCTTCTAGGCCTCTTGGGCTCTTTGTTCATCTGAAATTCTGTCAATCTACACAACATCACCACCGCATATTGGTAAGGTGTTCTCAGCAAGTTGGTGGGGTACTCGCTTGAGGCTATTAATTTGAACAATTTGTTGGGATTGTACTAGGCACTTAACAGATCCTTCGACTTAAGTGGGAACTCTTTTATAAGTTTTTTATCTAGCGATATTTCCCCTTTATCCAGGTGGTAGCATGATGATATAGTTGATGCTTCGAAAGATGTTATCAGGCGCTCCCTAGCATTGAGAATGTACCTGGTCTCCAAGTTCATATGCCTCATTATCCATGAAATTACCTCCGCGAAGGGGAAGACTATTGCATGTGTTGCCACCTTATTTTTAGAGATATAAGGCTTACCCATGTAATAAAGTCACCTTAGTGACTTTAAGTTAGAATATTAGGGTTTTCATATTTTAGAGTTTTAGTCTCCTAGGGTTAGGGTTTTGGTCTCTCGAGCTCTTTATAAGAGTGCAAACCCTCGTTGCAATGTTGTATCATTCAAGGTTTTGGTCTCTCGAGCTCTTTATAAGAGTGAGGACCCTCGTTGCAATGTTGTATCATTCAATAATAAATCATTATTGTGGACATCTTGTTTTCGTTATGGTAACCCTACCTAGCAAGATTTGAGCTAACTACATTCCACAGGTTGAAGATTAGTCGTTGGTTAGTAGTAAGGAAAGGGATCCGTCGTTCCATTGAAGAACAATCGTTGGCAGAGTTAAAGAGGTATTTTATTTTGGAAACCATCGGGTACACAGAGCTTTAAATACAATCTGCGTCTAGGGTTTGAACCACATTTGCAGTTACCCGAACGATGAATCTGTGAGTAGATATTCAAAGAAATTAAGGAACCTCCATTTAGATATTTCTACATGTGTCACTGCGGGAGACGATGGATGAAGTGAATGAACTCGACCTTGAACGAGAGCAAACCCACCATCCACCATTTTCAATGAAGAGTCAAGGGTTTCGTCTGTCCGCAGGTTTTTCTGTAGTCGCGGGTTTTGTGACCATCGACGGCCTAGAATTCTTGTCGCAAACAGAGGAGGAACTTGGATTCTTCTCGGTGATAATCTGATAACGTTACAGGGAAGGTGAGTTTATGCATTTACTCTCCTAGTCGGTTGTTCAGTTCCTCCATTTGAATCTAGTCGCTACATATCAAATAAAAGGAGAACACGACGAGATTTACTGTTGAGGGGACGGGTTTGTGGATATTCAAATTGCTTTGTTTTTTTTTGTGAACGGAAAAGGTGGAGCAGAAAAACAAAAATTGGATCAGAGCAAAGCAGCCTCGAGGTAATTGTAGTTGGGTATGGGTTATTACTATTCCCGTTTTTTAATAAATAAATAGCTGTGCTACCATAATTTATAAGAATCCCGGTAGCCTTTTTTTTCCCAAGAAAATTAGGCTTTATATTATTTAAAATATAAACTGTTAACAAATATCTTATCAAAGATATCAACAACTTGGATGTCCCAAAAAAACTTATGGGATCATCTCTCACATACAATGGCTATGAAAAAACAAACATGTCCAAAATCCCACCTCCATGGATGTCAAAAATATCATCGCTTAGAAACAGATAATCCCATATATGCCTAGACAATTCAGCGCCTTCCTTTGCCTCAGACCAAGAAGTTCTTCCAACAAAAAATTTCAATCATTCTTCCAGCAAACAATCAACATGTAGATATTCCAAAACAGCATAAAAAAGGAACCAGATCCCCTTAAAAGAGGTTTAATGATTGTAGAGGTCCCTCATGACCTCCTTCATACATGTAATAATATATCTTCCCTGGAGCTTGTTGTAGAGCATGTTTCGACAGACTATCCGCAACAGTGTTACCTTCCCTATAAACATGATCATAGGTAATATTTCGAAAGTGCTTTGTCATCTCCTTGATGCGATCCTTCCAACATTCCAGTGCCGCTACTTGAAAGCGTCCCTTGCCTTTCAGCCAATCGATTATAATTTTGGAATCTCCCCTGATATGTCTCTCCAAGATTGATAAACGAGAGGCCAAGAGGAGAAGTGCCCATGCACCCAGGAGCTCGACCTTTGTTTTGGTACCAGAATCCCTGTAGCCTATATCTTGAAAAGAGTGAAAGACAAAGATCAAAGCAAAGCAATGTCAAGGCATGCATGTTGAAATAAGATATATGTCTAAAATAAATTTGGGAGTCCTTAAGGGCATGGATGGTATTTATCACTCAAACGTACTACTATTGGAATTTTTCAATGATTCTGGTTTTGATGGTGATACTGATCATGGTGGAGGCATTGTTATTTTCTCATATTTACCCTTTCAATATTTTTACCACATAGCTTGTGCTCTCAAATTTATCGAAGGAGATGTAGCCATTGTAGAAGAACCATTGAATATTGTTAGTGGTATTGTCCTTACTAAATAAAAGGGATTGTATGCATTTTAGGAGGCTCATGCTTTGAAGACAGGTAGGGATTAATTAATAGCTCAAAATGGATTATTGTCCGATTAGTTCATGAGTTGTGGATCTAGGAAAAGATCCCTCATTAGTTGGAGAGACATGCATGTGGATTGCATTCTACTAGGGAGGTTACATGACATGCATGTGGATTGATCTCCAATGATTGACTTTGGGAGATATGTGATTCAAGAGTCCAGGGAGGTGGAATCCGAGAAATCAGGAATTCAACTCAACAACTACACTCTTACAAGGGTTATGAGGCAGCTTGATGGAGTTCAACCTCGTCCAAGAACTGTGTTTAGTTTTCATTTTATGTGTTTTATGTGTTTTATATTCAATATATGTATTTGATTTCAGTTTGTTATCCTTCAGCATTGTACGCCTTATGGGGGGGTGTTAGAGATATAAGGCTTACCCATGTAATAAAGTCACCTTAGTGACTTTAGGTTTAAATAGTAGGGTTTTTATCTTTTAGGGTTTTAGTCTGCTAGGGTTAGGGTTTTGGTCTCTCAAACTCTTTATAAGAGTGAGGACCCTCATTGTAATGTTGTATTGTTCAAGAATAAATCGTTTAGTGTTGGTCGAGATATTTTTTTCGTTATCATAACCCTACCTAGGGCTCCTTTGGTTTTCATAATACTTATACATTTTTTACTTTCTGATGTTCTTGAGTATCTTGAGGTCAGTGTCATCTTCTGCCCCTTAAGGAAGGTTTGGTTGTTAAACATGTGGTAAACCTCACCCCATTTGATTGAAGTTTCTCTAACGATAATCCCTTTGGAAGTGTCATAAATGGGTCCTAGGAGGTCTACTTCTTCTTCCTGAATGCTTCCACTTGCAGAGGCCTCTTCCATAGGGGCTTTCCTAACACTTTGTGATCGCTTGCATGGTGACATATTTGAATCTGCAAAAACATATTTCTCATTAGTTCACCAAAAACACCACTTTTTAGATAATAACATCAAATCCTTATTATTTCATGAAGGCAAAGAAATGGAGAAAGAAAAGGATTGGCTTTATTTTTCATTTGGGTGATTTTAAATCCCTCCTAGCAAAATTAAAGAGTTAATAGTTTTGGCACTGATACATACCTATATCGGCATCGGAAAGATCATCCACACCGACATGGGGAGGTGTATCGGTGTCTAAAGAGGAAAGATCTGTCAATATGGCCATGACACTTAACAAAAATTTGGTCGATGCCAAAAGGACCAATTAATATGTTGTATTGGCCTCAAAAGGCAGATGATCGTCAATAAGGGGGGATGTGTATTGATGTTGATCAAAATATCATTTCCTATATAGTTAAGTGTGTATTAGCTCTAATCAAAATATCCTTGCCGATGTAGTTAAGTGTGTACATCAGTGTTGATCAAAATGTCCTTGTCGATGAATACAAGTCTATATTGTTGTTTAATGTTTAAACTACGTCGGTGGGGAGGAAGACATATCGATGCCCATTATTCCTTGCTGACGGTACTTTCAAATCTAAAATTTGGCTAAGTGTGAGTAAGTTTTCCTCCTTTTGCAAAATTGGTCTGTAAGCCCGGGAAAGTTGGTTTGGAATGCTTCAAATGAAGCATAACTAGGGAATCCTAAGGATTAGTTAGGGCATGGTTAGATTGGTGCAAGAGTTTCGAGAATTTTTAGGGTGTTCATCCTTTAGGGAAAACCCTAGCTTGTCGAGAAATGAAAATTACATCATGACCGTAGTGCAGAGTATGGAGGTTGTTGAGGGTTTGGGAGGCTAAGGTATGGAGGCCCCTTGTGACAAGGTTGAAGGGTTTAGAGGGCGAGGGGAAAGAATGTACAAAATGACATGTTTAGGGTCAAACCGCCATCCCTGGTGCATATCTATATACAAATAAATTATAATCGAAGGAGATGAATGAACATGTGGACAAGGGTGGGTTACATACCTATTAGTGTGTTGACACGTGGGTAGGGAGGAGGTCGATTATAGTTGAATTCTCTCGTCATCGGGATTCCTTCTCAATTGCGCTCTGAGTTCTTTTCTTTGGTGGAAATAGCGAAAACTAAGCCTTGGTGGGGCTTTATAAGTCCTTTTCATTTACTCAATGTAAAAAACGATGCAAGAAATGGTATGCATTGATGATAGAAACGGGTTTTGTGGAGGGATGTGCTTCGTGTATGAGTGTCTATCACTTAAAATTTGTCGATGGATCAACGAGCATCGACTAAATAACGCTGACACACACAACTCATAGGTGAAATTTTTTTTAGTGGTTGACCTCTTTGTGTATCAGCAATAGAAATGTTATCGTAGTCGATACATGAAGGAAAGACTTTGTTTAAAACCTCTAAGTGTTTCCATTCTCGTGTGTCAGCGATGATGAAGGGGTGAAGGCCAACATGTCAAAAAGGAAAAGTTGATTGACGTTGATATCTCGATGAGAACCCATCAAAACTTGAAGTGTCACGTGTATCAGAGGTGATGGTGATATGAGTGTCAACATATCAGTGACCAAAACTTTATTGGCGTCAATACATAGATTTAAATTAAAAAAAAATTGAGTTTTGGGCGCTTTTTCAGTATCAGTGAGGAAAATTTTAACTCATCCATACTACTTGTATGGATGAGGAAAAAATTACCTCCTCGATATAGCCAAAATCAATGAGCTAAGAAGGCCAAAACATTCTAGGTAAGAGATGGAAGGAAGTGAATCAAAGGTCATAAACATTCTAGGTAAGAGATGGAAGGAAGTGAATCAAAGGTCATAAGGACAACTTAACTTGGATGACAAGATAAAGGGGCTTCTGAGATGGGACAGAGGGTCTCTGTTTATTGGAGAAAAATTGACTTTTGAACAATGAAACAAGAAAAAAGGGAATTTATTGGTGCTTGGCACAAAAAAACTGTAGGCTCTAATACCACTAACATGGAAAGTATGGGCAGCACTGTAACTCCACACTTATGTCTTTCATTAACATGAAGCTCAATAAATATACAAATCAATGATTGTTGATCTCCCCCAACGGGTAACTCCTTCGATCACCTATGACTCTTTGTATTTACATTAATGTTACAAGTAACGTAATCCCAAGGATTATGTGTAAAACATTCCCCCCCCTTAATCCAAAGGGGTGTTTTTTAGTCCAAGTGTCATTCTGAACTTTTCAAATTCTTCCCTTCCATGTGCTTTGGTGAAGATGTCTGCAATTTTCTCATTTGTGAAACAATGTCTCAAGTGAATAGTCTTGGCCTCTACATGATATAGAATCAGATGATATTTTGAGTTGATGTTCTTAGTTCAATCATGGAATATGGGATTCTTGGCCAACTTGATTACAAAATTATTGTCAACTAGAAGAGGAGTATAATTCACTTGTGTCTCCTACAAATCTTTAAGTATTTTCCCAAGTCACACAATCTCTTTCGTTGCTTATGTATCTTCCACATATTATACCTTTGTTGTGAAATCTATTGGAACTTATTGTTTGTGTGATCTCCAAGAGATAGATATTGATCCAAGACTCATAAGTAGCCCTGAAGTTGACACTCCATTTTCCTTTTATCCAACAAAGTCTGAATCAGAATATCTAATTAGTTTGAATTCATCCACCTTGGAGTGCCTGAGTCTGAAATTTTGATCTCCCTTCAAGTATTTCAAAACTCTTGTTGCAGCAGACCAATGTCCTTCACAAGGCTTTTTCCTGAAGCTGGAAATAATCCCAACAATAAATGTAATGTCTAGTCTGGTGGTAGTAAGATAGATAAGACTTCCTCAAGTTGTATGTACTTGGTAGCATCCCCAAATTCAATCCCTTCCTTTGATTTGAGCTTCAAATTATATTCCATTTGAGTGGAAACAAGATTACCCTCAGTCATCCCGAACGTGTTCAACAATTCTCCAACATACTTCTTTTGGGAGATGAATTGTATTTTGACTCACTTCAATGCCCAAATAGCAGTGAAGATGTCCCAAATATGTTATCTCAAAGCCTTTATTCAACTCTTTCTTTATGAATGCAATATAGCTTTCATTGTTCCCGATTATCAATGGATCATCTACATATACTACAAGATATACAGCAATGTTTCCAACTTTATTGAAAAACAAAGTTGCGTCGTCAACATTGAAAATCTTAAAATTCAATTTCAGAGGATGCTTAGTTAACTTTTCATATCAGGCTTCTGGTGCTTGTTTTAGGCCATATAATGATTTGATGAGCTTGCATACTTTTTGTTCTTGTCCCTTCAAAACAAATCCTGTTGATCAAGACATGAAAATAGTCTCTTTCAAGTCTCCATTCAAGAAAGCCATATTCACATCCATTTGATGAATTTTCCATCCATTATGTGCTTCCATGGAAAACGGAGTATGGATGGTGGCCCATTTTGTTATGGGGGGGAAAGTATCCTCATAATAAATACCTTCTTTATGTTCAAATCCTTTTTCCACGAGCATTGCTTTGTGTTTGTCCAGTGAGCCATCTGATTTGTACTTGCTCGTGAATACTCACTTTTAGTCTATTCGTTTGGTTTCGAATGGAGGATCCACCAACTTCCATGTCCCATTCTTGACGAGACCATCATATTCCTTCTACATGGATTATTTCCACTCATCATGACAAGTGGTTTCTTCAAAGGAATTTAGTTCAAAGTTAGAAGATAAATTTAACTCACAATCATATGAAACATCCATGTCATCTACATCACTTGAGTTTGAATTATCTACATCACCTCCATCTTGTCTTGAGGAAATTTTGGTTCCTGTCTTTCCAACCTCATCAAGATGAACACTTTCAAGTGTTTTTATGAGCAATTTTGGTGGACCTTTTTTAGATGGTCCAAGTTGCTCAGCTAGTTGAGATGGTGTTGAACTCTCATCAAGACTTAGCTTTCTAATTCTCTCAATCACATCATCCAAATGAACCTTGAGCTTTGATGAAATGGTTGGAAATTATTCATGAGGAGAATATTGTTTTTCAAAATAAAAAGGAGATTCCATAGATTGACCCAAGATAGGGATCCCCCCTTCAAGATATGGAATCTCATTATTAAATTCAGGATATCTATTTAAGCGAGTGAATTTGTTTAGATGATCAAGTTGTCTCTCAATAATTTTGTTATTCTTGGAGGATTCAAAAAAGATTGCATCTCTGGAAATGATGAATTTCTTGTTTTTCTCATTGTAAATATGATATCAATTGGTGGTATTTGAGTATCCCAAGAAGATGCACTTCCAACTCCTTGCATCAAGCTTGCTTATTTTCTCCTTAGGAATCAAGGCATAACAAGTGGAACCAAAGACCCTAAGATGTCTCATCGAAACAATGTGGCCATACCACATTTCATAAGGACTCTTGTTTTCAACAGCATGAGATGGACACATGTTTTTCACATAAGTTGCGCATAGAATAGCATCATCCAAAAACATCAATTTTACATTCTTGAAAAACATCATGGAACAAGCCATATTTAGGAGAGCCATATTCATTCTTTCAGCTACACCATTATGTTGAGGATTGTATGGAACTATCGTTTTATGTTTGATCCCATGTTGGTGAAGGTAGCTTTCAAATTCATTAGATGTATATTTTCTTCCATTATCATTGTTAGAATGCGTAAAATTAACCTGCTATGGACCTCGATTTGCACATCCTCCATTTGTGCATCCTAACATGTTATATTGAGCTATGATACCAATGTTAAAATGTGCAAATGGAGATAATATTGAATTACCATTTCATTAATATGATACAGATATAAATACAGGAGCTCGAACTTTTGATTCATCTTCCAAGAGATCTCTTGGACTCTTAATGATGGTTCCTATTACTTGAATATTCATATTTAACCCTAATGGATTATGTTTCCAACATTCCCCTCTTCCCCACCCTTTATCTGAATGGGTGCATATGAGTCCAAGAAGAGAGATAAAATCTAGAAGTGGATAGCTGAAATCTAAAAGTGGACAATTGGTTGAGTGTGCTCTCTGAATCTGGTGGTTTTGGGATGAATAGAAACCAAAAATATAGTATAAGTTGATGTCTTCTACTAAATGGTGGTCGTAGTTTAAGGAAAACCACAAACCCTAGAACTTGGCTCTAAGGCTTAATGGTTCCCATAACATTTATTAATTTAGCTAGAAGTTGATGTCATCTGCTAATTGGAAATGCTCTCAAATAGAGGTTTAAAGATGACCAATTACGTTTAATTTGATATTCGACATTTCTCAACTAGCTCCATGCATTTCCTAAACAATTCCATGCACAGTTCCTCAAACCTTGCATGTGTTATGGTCGCGTAGAAGTTGATTCCTCATATAGGGAGTCAATCTCCATTGTAGAACATGTCGAGCAATAGCTCATGAGATCGAAGAGGTATCAAAGGTGTCGAAGAAGGCTTTTACATACTCTTGTGTGTGAACTAAGATAAATCAATGATGAATATAAACTAATCAACCCATGTTTGTGCAATAATACAATTCACGCTTACCTCCATTTGTGCATCCTAACATGTTCAATAAATCTCCCCAAAACCAGCCTAAAAAACACGAAAATTTTGTTAAATCTACTCAAAAATAGCCTAATAAACCACATATCTTCTCTCAAACCAATGAAAACATAGGGTTCTTAATATATTTTCTCTCAAGCAGTGCCAAAAAAAATAGATATGCTAATAACTAGCACCAAAACAATCATTTTCTCCTTGGATCCACTGAAAAACAACAAATTAGCAGTTGAAACTTCCATATTTGCAAATCTAGACAACAATGCAAGTAAGAACAAATCCAATATGCTCCAAAAATGTCTATAATGTTAAAAAATCAAATAAATTGCACTTAAAATAGGGTTGTATAGGTAAAATTTTGATGGATGTCTTCTATACTGTATAGCATTGTACAATCACGATTTTGTGTTCGCGACTCAAATCTATAAATTTGTATAGTCCATATAGAGATTTCCTTCCCCCTGTCATTGATCCATACAATCATATGGCCCAATTTCATTCTCGTACAATTGATTTCTAGATGGTGGCTTGATTCCATATTATGACAACTAAAAGGAGGTTATCTTTACAACTTTGTATGGTGGTTGCACTAATTCATATAGTTGAATCCATACAATTCTACAATCTATTTTTTTCTTTTGGAACCTAGCTTTAAAACCAAGACTTTTTCAAACCTCTCTTTTAAAACTAAAAAAAAATCGATCCTAGTTTCAAATGATATGAAACCCTTCTGGATCTTTGATGTGTCATGATGGTGATCCATTGATCCATCTCTACCGACAATAGTCCTTAGGTATTCATGTCCACTTAGAATCCATGACACCTAGACTATTGAAGTTGCAAAATTGGAAACCTTGTCTTTCAAAGGCCCGAGACTTGATACGACTTCGAGAATGCTAGGATATGATACCATATAATGATAACACAAACATATAAAGAAAACCAAGATTGCATACATAATGGGAAAGAGAAAACTCTCTTATAAAGGGTTACAAGCTAGTTAATTCAATCCACCTTACGAATGTGGAATAGACTGAGAAACACAATAAAGTGAAATAAAGCATAAAATAACATAAATTCAAAGTGACTTTATTAATGTCTATGTCTAATATCTAATTGACCATTTGAATATGATATTTACTTTATCAACGGTTGTATTTATTAGAGTTCCTCTCATTATATTTATTTATCATTAGGTCCTAAAGATGCAACCAAACCTAGGTTGAGCCTACAACGTTGGAAAATCTACTCAAATTAGCCATCGAGTGGAATGTAAAGAGCCTATAGATCTATGAGAACTCCAAAGTAACAATGGATTGGCTTAATGGAAAATTTTCAATGCACAATATAGGTCTTCAAGTGGTGATCGATCAAATTATAGCTATGAAAAGTAATTTCTCTTTGGTTACATTCACTCATATTTTCTAGGAACATAACTCAAATGTTGATTCCTCATCTAAAGGAGTTCATTTGGATGTGGGAATGAATAAGTTATTGGAAGGAAACAAGGGTATTATTTCATAATATTCTCCCTTCTCATTTCTATAACACATATGTTTCTTTCTCTCTTTTTCTTCTTTGATATTTTGCATGATGATGCATGATCTTGGATGGTTGGTAGTTTCTCTATTTTTATTATGTTTTTTTTTCCAGTAGAAAAATTTCCCAGATATATTTATGAAAAATATAATTTTTGATACAATGCCAAGCAGGTAGATCGGAACTTTTCACTACAATGTACCTTATGTATGGCTATGTTCCAGGCCCAGATATGATGGCCTGAATTTAGTGTTAGTTACGCCGAAAGGCGTACATCTATTGACAATGAGCACATTTAATAGGTTTTTAGTGCTTAATCGGTTTTGTATGACAAGATTAAATATTGATGGAATATTCTTAGTCATCCCAATAAATCAATGGTTGTGATTTTAACCAGTAACTTCCTCACTATTATAAAGGCATCCGTTTACATGTTTATTTTTTTACTTTTACTTGATCATATTTAAAATTTACTATAATGGCTAGCTGATTGTCACATCTGAGTGATTAATAAAAATTAAAATTTTATTACAGAGTGCATGTGCAACCGTGCCTTTCATTTTATGACCATGTTTCATTTTATGACAGCGTTTCATTTTTCTGAACCATATTAAGCGTGTGTTTCAATTACCAGCAAAACTTTTCGTAAATCTATCTTACATGATGCTTTTGCAAATCGATAGAAGAAGATGAGATGCGTTGGGACAGCCACATATCTTCGTATCTTACTATACCTGTGAAATAAAGACTTCAGATCTGCAAAAAAATGAAAACCACATTAATGGTTGATTAGGGTTTCTGTGAAGCAATTGTTTTCTAAGTGTTATTGGTCGATTAGGGTTGTTGTATTCGTTATGATTATACAGTGTAATTATCTTCCCTTTGATTTTTCTCTAAGGCCTCGCGGACAGAATTAGCGGACGAAATCAATGAGCAGTTCAGGTGTTGTTCATTGAAAAAAATATCAGATTTAAGGTATCATATTTTGTAATTTTTCTGAAATCTTCATTGAATAATCTCTTCCATACTAGACACAAAAGTAGAGTAGAAATTTGTAAACTTCCTTTATCTCCTATATAGATTCGAGTTCTGGTCTCACTGTTAAATTTACTAAGGAATAAATTTTGATTTCAAATTGTGAACAGACATGCAAATAATTTGTTTCGAACGCTGCCATCAATATAGTAATGCTTAAGTGTCTGAAAGAAGGTATGCTGCTTCTAACCCTAATTCATAATGATCTGATGGTCAACCTGTTAGAATAAACTTACTTTAGTAAATTGTTAGTAAATTAGGTTGGGTTTGTTGAGATGTTGAGATATTCTCTCAACCTCTCTCACAAAGATTGGAATTAGTTAGATCTCAATCCAACTATATGTATCTTTGTTTATTGTGTGTAATACAATCAATTATTGTGTGTTATTCATGTGCATCTCTGCTCTCATGATTTCTCATATGGTATCAGAGAAGAAACCAGGTTGGGCTTAATCCCTCACGGGAATGCCCAAGAAGATGTGAGAGCGTGAGTTGTAATATTCTTTAGAGTGTAGGAGTAGGATTCCGTGTGAAGTTTTTTGTGTGCCGAGTGTTGTGTGTTGTGCCGAAGAATAAGGAAGTTTCCCACCATCTGTTAGGCGATTTGTGATATAGATCATTTTCTGGTTTGATTCGCCATCGTTTATCAAGTCTGAAACGCGATCAAAAGCTATGCCAGAAGATTTAAAATCGTGCCGCAAGAAGGAACCGTCGACTTCATATCTGTTGGAAGCAGCGATTTCCGAGTAACTGTAGAGAGATCAGATTGCAGATCTGTTGCATATTTCAAGGAGGATATTGTTGCTGGAAATAAGATCTAAATTGTTGAAGAGGAATTTTGCTGGTACACATAGACGCCAGAACCATCAAGAAATACCCGCCACCTGCAAAAAGGACGCTGCTATAGAATAAAATCGTTGTTGTCCAAGATCCGTTGATTAATAGAATCATTGTCCAAGACCAGTGAGAGGTATCACTGTTTAATTATTTTCTCTAGCTGTCCATGCCAAGATTGCTTGTTATTCTACTCGGATCGTGGCATCTTAGATCAATACGTAGATCTATATACAAGTTCAGATTGTTATTTAAACAGCAGACTACATGGACAGATCCATGAAGTATTCATCTTCCTATCTCCAACGAGAAAGAAATAGAAACAATAGCGACATGCCTTGCATGTAGATCTTTGGAATAATCGCCAAGGAAGAGGGTATCTAATAGGCGAGGTGGTAGCTGTGGCGCAGGCAATCACAATGGCTATGCACGATTCAAAGGAGGAGTTATCGGTGGTGATATAGTTATTTATTAGAAGAAAGTTGCAGATCTGAAATTTACAGTAAAAGATGTCTATAATGTTCTTGGATCTGTGTGTAGTATTCATTGTTTTTTATTTGAGTGTGCAGATTTGTGAGAATTAAAGAACCAATTAGGGAATAGAGTAGCATCTTTTAAAGCTAGTGATTCTTGGTGCATTTCGGTGCTATAGGAATACATGACTAGTTTAAATATGTCTACAAGTCTATTCAAAGATGAAGATTATTGTTGTACTTCGGTGCTTCATAGTCAATACTTACGGGTTATCATGGTGTGTGGTGAGTTTAAAGTTTTTATATAAGTGTTTATGAAAAAATAAGAACTTGTATCTTGATGCAAGTTGGTAGCCCCAGTTTCAAGTACAATGTTTTTATTGGAAGTCACCTTGTGTAAAGGGATGTTGAAGACATTCAGTATCCAAATTGTTCTTCTATATACTGAAGGATAGACGAAAGCAAAAATCCGACAGATGAAGGCAAGTTCATAGAATGCATTAATAATTGTCAACTTTTATCACGGAAGCCCCGATGAGCCAAGTTGTCAAATTGTCCAGTATACAAGTGCAAGAAAGATGGTCAGAGGCGTTTTGACTTTAAATGTGTCGATGGAAAGCTCGAAGAAGAGGAAGAAGAAAGAGCGGAAGCCGTGTGATTGCAGAGTGAGTTTCAGTGCTGAGGAAGACCAGATGTTGAGGAAGACCAGATCAGACAGACAGATGAAAGTTCTAGTGTTGTAATCTTTTGTGTTGTATTGTAATTTGTAAAGTAAGATTTAAGGGAGGGTGTTAGAATAAACTTACTTTAGTAAATTGTTAGTAGATTGGGTTGGGTTGGGTTTGTTGAGCTGTTGAGATATTCTCGAAACCTCTCTCACAAAGATTGGAATTAGTTAGATCTCAATCCAACTATATGTATCTCGTGTGTAATACAATCAATTATTGTGTGTTATTCCTGTGCATCTCTGCTCTCATGATTTCTCATACAACCCCTATGAGATACAAAGCTTCTTGCATTCATGGTTCAAGCATAGATTGATTGAAATATGTTTTAATGATTTAGCAAAGCCTTTTTGTTATAGGCCATATTGTTCGTAATTCCATTGACATGGCCAACAGATTTTGCTTTCGAAGGGAGAGATTTCTATTTTGTAAGGGAGAGGAAGTGATACAGCGAAGACAATGGTGGGTGGTCATAAACCTCTAAATACATCAACCCCCTGTGCTGCATGCAAGCTGCTCCGACAGAGGTGTGCTCACGAGTGCCCATTTTCCCATACTTTTCCCCTCAAGAGCCTCAAAATTTTGCCTTTGTTCATAAGATATTTGGAGCTAGCAATGTCTCCAAGATGCTCATGGTGCACCAAGAACATCTTCACTGTTTTGGCCATGATTAAGGTTTTCTTGAATTTTCCTGGAGTATTATTAGGTGTATGTGTGGATTTGAGATTTAATCATGTGTAGAAAATTCACATGAAGAAGAATTTTGAACAGTTTATGACAACGTTTCATTTTCTGGTCCATATAGAGGCGTCCATTTCATTTTATGGTTTTGTGGTGTCAATTACCGGCCAACACAGTTCACCAGCCACGAGTTTGTGGCTATGCTAGTACATAATTACAAGAAAAAAGACATGGCTGATGACGACTATCCAATCCCGAAGGGGAGGGCGAGGCTCATGTGAATAATTATGATACAAAAATGAGTAAAACAAAAGTGCTAGTGTTCAAATATGGAGCCTGGAGATGATTAAAAGATGTTAATAAAAAAAGTTGGTCCCTCATTATTATCAAGCCAGTGATTGTAAGAGTTATTATTAAGCCAGTGATTGTAAGAGAGGGCATTTTTGTTTCTGGAGGGCGATTTTGGAGAGAGCATCTGTTTTTTTTTATTTTTTCTCGGGAGTGTGTAAATAGGTGATGTGTCTGAAGAGTTGTTGAATCTCTCGGGTCCTGTCCATCTAGCCAAGGAGAGAAGAGACTTGTAGCTTTCCTCTAAATTTTAACCAATCTATTATTATTTTTGAATCCCCGAAAAGATGTAGTTCTTGTAGATTCATCCTGGAAGCCCAAGCCCCCAATAGAAGGAGTTTTTTGATAAAAGAAGGTAACCCTCGGCCCCACAGTTTTGACCGTGGATTGTGTTGCTCCGTCAAACCACGTTGTGGGCTGGGTAGCTGGAGGATTGATCAAAGGAGGCCGCTTTTGTCAGTTTGTTTTCCGATGTGTACAAGTCTAGCACTCAAAAGATCCCAGAGTTCTGGAAACTACCGTTGATGTAGAGGGAGTCGTGTTATTGAAAATGGCACCGTTCCTCTCCAGCCACACAAACCAGCAAGTAAATAGAGGGAGAGTATGATGGGAACGCTGATCGAAAATCCACGATTTGTGACAGTCCGAGAGTGTTGGCCCTGCCCATGTCGAGTGGAGTTGAAGGGAATCTGTTATGTTGGCCCAAATCGCTTTTGTAAAAACACAGTCTATAAAAATGTGAGGTGTAGTACGGCAGTTGTTGGGGCCAATCCGCCCTTTCAATCATAGGTGATCCCAAGTGTTGATCTTGTGCTCCAGGGCAAGCCAGTTGAAGAGTTTTATTTTCAGCGGGAGATGCCACTTCCAGAAGTTTATCCTCCAACGATCAGGAAGCCGCAGCCATTTTAGAGTTGTTATTGTTGTGTAGAAATTTGAGACCGAGGGGCAGCCAGAGGCATCACCTCCGATCCAAAGGAGTGTGTCCTCCCTGTCCTTTAGCTTAATGCCCTCTGTTGTGAGTGTTGTTGTAAAAGAATCCCATTCAGTGGCAAGGTCTGCTTGTAGGTCGAGTTCCTCGCTAGAGCGCCAACAAGTAGAGAAGGAAAAGGGATCGGTTGGGACTTTTGCTTGGAAGAGGAAATGTATCTAAGAGTTGTGAAGGCAATCTAGCAGCTGTGGCGAGAGGATGGAAGAGTCACCCAAGCCCAGAATATGATCCCGGCCAATATATATGGAGTGTCCAAACCCCGGATTCCACGAGAGCCAGTGGGGAATGAGAGGGGTTGTCTGGGCCAAGTTTCTCCAGGCGTAGGAGGCAGAGTTGTGCAACTTGCATTGTAAAAGTAGTATGCATGAGTATCTGAGTTTTATAGTTTTGGGTAGGGGCTATTGATTTTTTGATAATGTGGTGGATATTTGATATGTGGTTTAGGGTTTGTGGTTTGCAGCATTGTTTGTTGCATGGCACAACTACCAAATGTGATGTATCTTATTTAATCATATAATACATTACCCTTCTTTTTCTTTTTTTTATTATTCAAAGGAAAAATATCAATCTTACAATATTTGTAAAGTTATTGTAAAGTTATATGTATGCATGTGCAAACATGTGCATTTTCCTCTAAAAGTTCTATTGTTTTTATTGTTGGATTCATTTAATGTGAAATGCTAAATCTACAACACTAAATAATGCAAATATATATAAGATACTCAAAAGCATTTTGCTTTTAAATTAAACTGAACTTTTATGGAATGTTTTTTGTCATTCAATTTTTTGGAATGTTTTTTGTCATTCAATTTTTTTATTGACCAACATTATACAACATGTTCCTTAATCAAAATTTTATGTCGAAAAAATTATACAACTTGTATAATAAATATTTTTAAATTAAATATCACTAAATCTTTTACATTATAAATTATTTGTTACTTAGTATCATTTGGTGTGTTCATAATAGAAAATTGATCTACTTAAACAATTACGTATATAGCATAATGTGGAGGTGCTTAATTGAGATCTCTTTTAAAATTGGGGAA
>JZKD02S0593246.1:0-16040 GCA_000966675.3 Picea glauca | reverse complement strand
CCATGTGTTGGAAGAGCCCCTAGGTCCAGTAGGTAGCAAGTATATAAATCATCTTTCATATATTCCTAAGAATGCAAGATTCTCTTATGTTTCACCCACCATCTAGTTGGATCTTTACCAAAGAGATATCTAGCACTATAATTCTCTACTATGGCATGAGCTATTCATCTGCCTACCCAACAAATTTGACCATGTCATTTATGCCATTAAATTTTAGTTATTCCTTTAGCTTTGCACCAATCCACCAACATACATGCAACACTATGCACCATCATGCAAACTTCTCATAGTGTCCATTTTTCCATCTATTAAAGGTGGCTTATAAATCCATTGTGAATTAGCATATGTTGCACCAACTTAACTCTCCATCCACCATGGGATTTATGTAATCCTCCTTGTACCCAATAGTAAGTTTATACAATTGATTCAAGGCACACTCATCCAATACTTATTTCATAGGATCTATTATCGTAGTATTTGTACTTGTGCAAATCCCACCACAAGATCCCCAAATATTGCGTAACTATGGAAGAAACTACCATTGTTACCTTAGTAGGATATTCCCTCATTTTAGTGATGGAAGAGGTCCACCACAAGGGAGGCTTCCTTGGTGACCTCAAGAGATCAAATACCAAGTTTATTATCCAATCCTATCGCCCCTTATCTTGATCACCAAATGGTTGGCCTAGGTCAAGGAAAGGAAGAGGTTGTGAAGTAGTTTGTTGTACCTACGTGAAACAAGAACACTTTATAGCATATAGCCTTATTTCCACCCTACAGGGCCAAAAGGGAATCTAGCAGAAGATGAAATCCAAGACACAACTCCATCTTAGGATTTGGGTCAATTTTGAAGGGTGTCGCTTGTCATACAAGTACAACAATCAACACGTCGTTGGTCATCTATAATAAAACCAATGAAAACCTTTGCAACATTCTAGATTCATGGATTTTTAAAGAGGAAAGCGAGGGATGAATTGGTTCTTCATGTCATGAGCCTTGAAACTCATATCATTCAAGTATCCATTGGTCTCTAGAAGATATAGAATCTCTCCCAAACCTCTTCCAAGGATCTATATAAAGAAGGAAAATCTTGAGCATGGAAAGGAAGTATCATTTGCAGAGTCATGTTGCCCAAATATAGAGGAGCTTCTCCATTCCACAACAGCCATAAGAATATTTCCTAGTTTGATTAAGAAGTTGAGGAGGAGCAAGGAGCAAGGGGCTGAGGAGGATGTAACTACACTAAAGGTATGATGTTTGATGTATTCTTTTCATTTTAAGATAATATATCATTGGTTTTCCCCATAAACATTTGTGTTATGTTCATGAATGTTTATATCTTTTCTTGTAATAAACATATTTTTTTATATATGAATTATATTAGTGATTTCTAACACTAGGAGAAGAAGTAGAGGTGTTTTTTTGTTTGTTTTGTGTAAGGAGTTGGTTGCAAGGACTAGAGCTGGAACTCAAGATCTACAACAGTCAATACATACAAGGACAACCTTTAGAATTAAGGTACGCCATTATTTCCCCTCTTGGTGTAAAAGAAAATTGTTTTCTTAGATCTAGGGAAACCATTAGAATTTTTTCCCCATTGTCTGTCTAGGACCAATAAGCAGATCCTAGGGAGATCTAGGGAGATCTAACTTACCATACTAGTGATATTTCTCCATAAAAATCAAATAGTAAGTTTAGTATCCAAGCCTACCGCCCCCTATCTTGATCACCAAATAGTTGGTCTAGGACAAGGAAAGAAAGAGGTTGTGAATTAGTTTGTTGTACCTTCCTGGAACAAGAACACTTTGCAGCATATATATATCAACTTCCAAGCCAAAATATACAATAATGACCTCTTCTATACACTAGACAAGTTAGTTAGCTATGGTTGTTGCAAATTGCATCAATAAACCATTGTTATAACAACAATAAGTATTTTGCAACAACATCAACATAAAGTGCTTAGAAATACCACAATTCACCATGAAATTAAGCATACAACCAATATAATATTATTCAATTGTTAGAGGAAATTTATGAGTGATTTAAGCCACCTTTAGATAAGTGTATGCAACAAATTGATGTAGTTTTAGATGGTTGTAGCAAACTTTTATAACAACAACAAGTAATATAGTAAGTTTTCTAAGGTTAGAGTTAGTGTAGTTAGTAGAATGTTTGAGAGTTTTGAGAGAGAGGTTTTATCAATCAATTCACCACAAGATTTTCTTTAAGATTAGTGCCTTTCTAGGGATATGGAGCCTCCAATGCATCCAAGATTGAAGGTTGATATACTTGAAACCAAGAGGTAGGATATAAACCCTAAGGTACAAGCACATTTGGGCCTTAGGTTTTAGATATTGAGGAGAAGGATGTCTAGGGTGCAAGCATGTTTGGTCCCTATAAATTGTTCCTCCCTTCTTGTAGCTTCAACTAAGTCAAAGATCAAATGTCTAGGGCTAAAATAATAAAGTTCTAGCATTTTAGGGATTTAGGGTTCTAACCCTAGCAAGGACAATTGACCAATTTTAGACAATTAAGACCATGTGAGAGGAACAAGCACATGTTTTCCTCTCTTGGTTTCAATACACAAGACTTCTTGCAACAAAATAGCAATTTCACCATAAAATCAATAGCATAAACAAGAATTGCAAAAATTTACTTACTTCATCCAAGAAACCAAGATAATTTAACCCTAATTGTAGAAATATCATCCAAAAGATAATTTCCAAGCATAGAGCATGACAAAGAAGGACTAGTAACCCTTAATGACAAAAAAATTTAGAAGTAGTCTCACAATGGTGAGAGAGAGATGATGATGAAATAAAAGTGAGGGTTACATTTTTTATATGAGGCTAACTTCACATTTGTTTCCACATAACACGTCAAAGAAAAATACAAGTGGGGCCAACCCCTTATTTAACCTTTACAAATGCTAAAAGTGAAAAAAGAAATCATAATGAGCCACACGTGTGAGACATCAATCCATCTTGGGAAAAAAGGAGGCCTCCAAAGGCCATGTGGCATAGATCTGGAGTAGTGTGGGAGCAAGTGATGTCTCTCCTCACCAAGCATCGTTACATGCATCATTAGTACCTCAAGAAGTCCCCAATCCCTAGCTATGCCATACCCTAGAAGGTTACATCACCACCAAAATAGGGCTAGTTTCTAAGATCCAAGTGCTACATCCAGGCCCTAGGAGTTGCATCTCATCTCTTCCATGTCTCTAACTATTTGTTGTTACAACATCCCTGATCCTAGTGAAAAATAATCTCTGAGGTACTATGCCCAGCCTATGGGTTTCCACCCATTTGTGTGCCATCATGACTGAATTTGCTCCTACCAAGCCCATATGTGCATCATTCAAGTTCCCAAGGGTATGAGAGTTGATGTTTGAGGGTGGTGAGTCACTAGATGACCAACTACTCATCATCACATGTGTTAGAGTCCTACACATAAAGTAACGTCGTCCTGGGTACAATCCCATGGCGTCCCTCAAAGAACCATGTCAGGGCCATCCAAGACAAATCAAAGTATAAAACATGGTTACCCAAGTTTCATAAGAAACATTAGTCATTAAAGCATACACATTAAGTTGTAACTTAAGATATAAGCCATGTAAGATAATTCACCTCAGTATCCCCTTCAAACATCACACCATCCTAGGGCCCCATGTGAGTTAACAAGTTTAAGTATGGGAGGGCCTTCATCCAACCCTATTAAGTGTTCAACCTAGACATGAAATAAAATAACCTAGGTAGAGGGATACGTCCCGAGGGAAGTAGGAAATAGAGAAACCCTTCAATAGTAAGTGTGACAGTGATATGGTTTTAGGGCTTGCTTCAATGCTTATAGTATTATTTAATCCATTTCTATGAGCGCCTTTGTGGAGGGTGCACTTGCTATTGATTTACCTCATTCTTAGGCATGATTTTTTCCAAACCCCTTTATCAGTCATCTTTCTAGTCGACTTTATCATATTTTCAAGTCCCCTTTTATAAAGTTTCAAGCTATAGCATTGCTATTTGGGACTGGAGTGAACACTAAAGGGGTATAGCTCAAGTTTGGAATGGATTTTGTTGGTCCTTTTATATCATTCCTTTCTTTCTTTAGCATCATTTTCTTATTCTTTTATTATCATATGCAATCAACCTTTGGGCCTTCAACCCCTCTTCCCATAAGAGAATGGACAATGACCCATTATCAAAGTTTAGTACACTATGAGAGGATCCAATGTGGAAAGTGTTAATTATGGTGGGGAACATAACGTTAACCTTGTGAGGCCCCCCCGGTAGTACCCATTTTCCCTAGGTGGTGATAACACGGGACTAGGGCATAGAAGTTGGCCACCAAGGTGAAACAAAGAAACTAACACAATTTCCCAAACTAGTGATCCATTATCCAACTTCAACCAAATATCCTCATCCACATGCCTGAAAAATTAAGAACAACACTTTGCATGAAAGAAGGACTAGCATACCTCATGGTGATGATGACTTACCATCTCCCATACTATGGGTTGCTTGGATGTGATGAAACTTGGTTGACCTGTAGTTGTAAAGGTGAATGAGGGGGGGCTATTTTGATGCCATCTATGGACATGTTGATCATCATCATGGTCAGGATCATTTTCTCCATTGTGGTCGATGAGACATGATCTCCTCTAGTTACCCCTAGGCATGAGGGGTAACAGGATCCACAAATCACTTTCCTAGTGTTGGATCCAAAGGATGAGAAAATCTATATCCCTCTTTCTCAAATGAAATCTAATACTACTTTAAGTTCATGATAAAATCATTGCCAAAATCCTAATCAATACCTAATAGTGAAGGGTAGGGATCCTTATCATCTAATATTTTCATGACTTCAAAATCTACATAGGTATTCACCCCATCAATATCAACCTCTGTTTGTTCCATCCTATCAATTGGAAAAATGTGTGACTAGTTAGCCAACCGTAGCTAGATCAATGACTGAACCAAGTTAGGCCATCCCATTAACTCCTAAAAATTATTGGGAAATATGTTCACATCAAATTATAGATTGAGCATGACCTCTTGAACCTCATATCTCCCAATTAATGCATTTAATTAGAACTATTTCCCTAATATTCTCCTTTACACATGTCATAGGGGGAGATCAATTCCTTAGTGGGTGATCTTAGTACCCACAAAATTACTTCCTTCATACAACCCATGGCTTGATCATCTTCCATAATCCATTGGAATGTATTTAGCCACCCATGAACCTCATCTTTAGTTTCCTTAATATATAGGCTTCAGAATCTACTCAACAATCAAATTATGGATAATGGAAATCCTTAGTACTATGTCTAGTCTTATGGTAATGGAATCAAAAAAGATAACACCATTGCAAATATTTATATGCAATATGCCCCACCTCTTTACAATTGTAACACTATAATAGTGGACAATTCACAACATTCCTTGATGCTTGATTATCCTAGTTCTCATTTCCCCCTCTATTTGTGCCTCTCATCGACTCCACTATTAAGAGATTCTTCTAAAATCTCTTTGTGAACATGGATAATTCACAATAGTCCTATATATGTAGAATATTTACTCATCAAAAGTCACACTATACTATTATCACAGTGTTGTTGTACTTGCATAACATCAGGGAATGATGGAGGTTTGTTACGAGGGAAAAACTCTCTATGGCCAGGGTAAACCACAACAGACAAGTATGACTGCAGAAATCAACTCAATTCTAATGTATGCTATATAAAATAATGTGCAAGATAGTAAAGAGGCCTACCTCGATCCAACATTCGATGATGTTCCACCGTTGAGCACTTCGACCCAAAGTTTTATACCTGCAACAAGTTCTCAACAAACAAGCAGAGCAAGTATGTGGTGATAATATTAATGGGTTAGCACATTAGATAGCATAATCCATTAATAAACATTACAAACATGCCCATGGATAATAATCATATATTTTCACGATACCAATAGGATGAGAAAGGAGTATTTCTATTAATAAATGATCAGCAAAAGTGACAACATTACAGACTTCCGTGTCGGCACAGTTCGAAACCAAGAAACCAGGTTCCTTCCAACTGGGCCTCCACCACTTCAATCCTCCACCAAAGGCAAGCTCATAGAATGGAGACAATGAGGTGCTCTCAACAATAGGGAAAGAGCTTGGGGGTTGAACACTATGTCCAGACTTGAGGAACAAAGGGATGCAAACTCAATATGAAGTAATTTCTCCATAGTAACTTTGCTCTTAAAGTTGAATGCTTTCTCCTCTTTTCCATAGCTTGGAATTGTGCTTTTATAGCCTTCAAAATGAAACTGAAGGGTCGAGTTGGAACGTTTCTAGTATATGGAAGGCCAAGGATCAGAGATCTCCTATCATGACATGGAAACCCGACTTCATTTTTTTATTTTCTAGCACAAATCTCGATGTACGTGGGTTGTAGTGGAGAAGGTTGTGTATACGCATGTTGTATAGTAGAGAGGGTGCGTATATGTGGAAAAATATGTATTTTTAGCTCTGGATTCATCAAAAATGGATGACAAGTATACATAGGGAAATGGAAAAAGGCCCTCTGTGGAAGATAGCAATGGTGAGGAAAATCTTTCTATAACAGATGCCCCCTAATGTGTGAGATCAGAGGAGTATCTACAATGGTCGAAATACATTATAAATAACCTAGGAGTGGAGTGGTAGAGAACTAGATGGACGAACTCAATTGCTCATTACATTATGTACTCACTTTGCATACATGGCTGCCAAGAATACACTGTAGATCCATGTGAAAAATATACCAAATAAGTGTTCGTGGCCATGAATAGGAAAATACAAATGTGGTTACATGCCAAAAGTTGTCCTAGTCACGAACAAGGCCGAATGAAACCAGACTCAAAACCAATCTGAAGATATCTGTATACCATGGAGCACAATCTAATCTCCCATAATCACTGAAGTCATATAGGTACTGGTCCAATGAAAAGGAAGCAACAGCTCAGGAAAGCTGGGACCATATATTGATGTCTTCAAGTCTTCTACATTATCCTCCAAGGGTGAAAGTCTACATCATGTGAATAAAGGAGTTGACGTCAAACACAATGAGACATCGTTTGATTACCGGTCATTGAGGTATATCGTTAACAAATGCAAGACAACCTACCAATAATGAAAGTAGGTATCAAGGCACCAAGTAAATTCCTACAAGTGTGAATAAAAGAGTCAATGTCGAACACTTGAGGAATCCATTGATCAGGATACATTGATGTATTCCCATCTGTGAATGGCGAGAGAGCCTGCCACTAATGACTGCAAGCCTCAAGGTACTCATAAAACTCTAGGTCCCATATCCAAAACAAATGAGCTGAAGTCGATGGAAAGAGACCCGTTGAAAGGAGAGCATTAAGGAATATCTCATTAGTCAACATGAGGAACAAAGCATGAGCTTCATAATTTGGTGGAGATCGGATGAAGAACATGTTCACAAACCAACGACCCTGTGCTTCTTTCACATGTGCTAAATGCAAGCGATACACCAAAAAGACCCTCTGAATGGAAACCAATGATGAAAAATGTTGACAAAGCTGAGGAAACCACCAATGAGTCTAATGGCATCCAAGACACTGCACGAATCTCAAATTGTGAATAGATGTCTTTTTGTCGAACACAAGGGAAACCACCTAGTCAACGACCAATGATGAAATGTCGATTGTTGGGTTCAAGGTGACCTACTAATGACGAAAGTAGGACCAAGGTGCATGATAAGACCATAGTATCATGTGATTCTGAGACAAATTGAGGGTATGGCTGACATGCAAAGTCAAGATTTCTGAGGAGTGTCCGGCACAGGTTAATAGACTTCCTTTGAATAAGAGCATGAGACATATGGTAGACTCCGACAGCATAGACCCAATGATATAACTATCAGATGTAGGAGGCATCAATAATGTTCTCTATGGGGACTAGAAGAGTAACCAATCAGTAGAGAAAACTCTGTAACGAGATCAGCTTCCTAAGACCATGCTAAACCCAAAATTATGATGACGCAAGGACTCAATAACTTTGTGCTATGTTCAAAGGAGACACGACTACTACCAAATATAATATAGTACTCCCTTCCCGCCTGTCTTTTTTTGTTTTTTCATAGCAAATGAATGCTATGATACAGAGGAGGAAACGAGTGTCGCAAGTAAGCAAAATTAGTTCCAACAGTGTAACGTACTTATTCTCAATGCAAGAAAATGCATGCAGGAGATGGACACTCTAGGTGATGTTCCCTCCAGGGTATTGGGTGTCAAATTGCAAAGGATATAAACAAGGCTCTGCTTGGTTGAGGATGAAAAAAATTGCTTAGGCAGCGGTTTATAACGTAAAGAGAGAACCGACTAAAGGCTCAATACTGCAAGCGAGGCCATGAGATGCAATCACAACTTAACGCCAAAAAATGTCCTTTTTATGTATTTTAGTCTATTTGGTGTGAAAAAGGGTTAAACTTGTGCCAAACAGATGTCTTTTCAAATCCAATCTACGGGTGTGAAAAAGACAAGTTCGCTCGACGATCTTTTCTATTTTTGGTAACGAGTCGGAAAAGAGATTAACTAAGACTCATAACCTTTCAAATCCAATTTAATGAGTGTTAAAGGGACAAATCACTCGACAATATTTTTCAGTTTTTTAGACGAGTCAGAAAAGAGCTTAACTAAGACTCATTTTTTGGAGTCTGCGGGGAATAAGCCGCACATGCATGAGTGAGAAATGAGGCTCATCATAAAGTCATGTATCAAGTTATAATGGACTCTTGGTCCTAAGGAAAAACTCGGCATGGGCACCAAATGACAAAGGGGATCTAACTAGGGCACCCATGTTTGGTAAGTCTCTACCATTTATTAGCGACACTACTTATAATAGATGGAAGGTTATGTGTCACAACAAATGGGTTCGTACCTAAGGTGTAAAAAACGGTAGTCGAAGGATAATGCAAAAATGCACGATGGAGTGGATACCTATCCTATATTCTAGGTTATGAAAATACCTGCTCGAGGTGATGAACGACCAATCATAACGTCGAAATACGTAAGAAAACTGAGTCAAAAATACAAAATCCATCTCAAAACCACTCTTGAATTAGTCCATTAGGTGAAAAAATAGCATGAAACTATATAAAGTGGGTAAAAATAGCTTATAAATAGTAATAAAATAAAAAATTACTATATCATTTTGATTTTTACCCAAATAGTGCAATTTGGACCAAAAATACCTCCAAGATTCAAACAGAAATTGTGGGAGTGTTGGGAAATGAAATCACGAACTGTCTGGATCAGGTAACTCTACATCTCATCCTCTTCAAATTCAGTGGATTACATTTTTGAATTAGGTTTCAATTTTTTAGTTTTTAAGGGCGTAAATTAGGAATTTCAGTGTACGCGGCTGCCTTTTATTTAGGTCACTTATACGAATAAGTATAAGCCTCTGTGTGAACCATAGGGTGTGTATACTAAGCCCTACACGTGACTGTATGAAAGGGAAGCCGCGTACAAGGTACGCAAATGGCCAAAAAGAAGGGTTCTAACTCAAAAATTGATTTGTCTTTTGCAAAATGGTCCTTGAATGGGGAGAGCGAGAACATGAGGAGGTAGATGTAGCTATGGATTGAGATCCGGTGGCTCAATTGGCTCTAAAAATATGTGGCTTGTATAAGTTTTGGGCTCTCAAAGGAATGAGGAGCCAAGTGAGGTTGTTGGAGATGTTGGTGGGTTGCTGGGATCCTGATAGTGAAAGCTTTATCCTCGATGGACAACCATTGAGGATCGAAGTAGAGGACATCTACTTCTTGACTGGTCTATCACGCCAAGGAGAGGTTGTAAACCTCAAGTCACGCAGAGCAGGGAGTGGGATGAAGATCGAGGAGTATATCGATGCCCACTATGTAGTGGGGACTCACAAGGTGGGAAGTCAACTCCTTATCTGGGCAATAAATAACCTCGGCCTGCAGATTATTGTGCTTGTATTGACCAGGATTATTGGTTCAGCTTCGTTGCACCAGGCATCGAGGCCACTCATGTTTTATGCAATAGAGTGTGCGAGACCCACTGTCTACGACTGGTGTACCTCACTGTTGACCAATATAAAAGGTCAGTTGACAGAGTGAAAATAGGGGAGTAAGCGAAACTTCGGGTTTGCCTCTATTCTTTGCAGCTTCTTTTTCGAGCGGGTTCCAGGTCTAGGACCTAGAGTGGATATCATTCCTAGAGGACCACGTGATCCAGCTATGGCGCAGTGGATCGAGGTCATCAGACGACAAGGGGGAGGTAGGGTGTCAACACCCTACAACAATGATTTTTTCTTCTGGTGGCAGCGGTAAGTCATTACTCTGGATGACTATTCCTATGCGGGGATCAATTTCAAAGGAGATCTAGATATTCCACTTCCACTAGGGGTCGCCTATGGTGACATAGGTAAAATGCTTTTTAAATAATTCATTTTTTTTTTGTATTTTTGTATTAAGGAACAAAATTATTTTTTGGATGGTAATTACATACTAACTAGACATTTGTGTAATTGCAGACATGGGTCCATGACGGCCAGAGGGATTCCCTCGACATAAACGGAGGAACCGAGGAGATGAGGCGGCGGGAGGAGAAGCAGAGAGATTTCTACAAAACTTGCAAGGCAACCTGTCTCATTTAACATAGAGGATTCCAATGGTTTAGGTAGAGAATCTACCTAAATCCATGTAGCGACAAGTGGTTGGTGTACCTAGAGCATGGGTATGACTCTTCCAGCGTCTCACAAACGTCCTAGTTTTCTACCATGATACACACCCGCTGCCACAGGCGTAGGTGTCGTGGGATATGTATATCGGTTGTATATGTGTATTGAGGGTTTTAGACCCAATTTTGTAATATAAACACCATATTTTGAAATATATATAAATGGATCTTCGGCTTTACTTATATCTTACAATGTGTACATTGATGTGACGCTTTTCTTTGCTTTATTAATGTGACAAATGCCAATATAAAACGTAATTAGCATAGGCATCGAATACATGATTAGAACTCCTAGGAATGTGATAATATGTAATAACATCAAATTGTTGTTCTAAAAGACGTACCCATAGGAATCGATGGAGTAAAGTAGGATCACGCATGCGGTAACGGCCGTTCAACTAACATACTATTAACTGGGAATCTAGGCGAACTTCTAAAGAGAGAATACCATGCGAGATAGCATCGTGCAAAAGTTCTATGACGGCGCTATATTCGGCCACATTATTTTTGGATGGCCCTAGGCATACACCACCTAAAGACACCAACAGACCCTCGGGTGAGTAAACCACCCAAGCGGCGGAAGCCAAGTTCTGTGCATGACGACTGGCTCCTTCTGTGAATCCTAGGTAGATCGAAGACTACGTTGGCATCTTCCAACAAAGGGAAAACTCAATAAGCAAGCCAAAGACAAAAGAAAAGGGGAAAAAATATGTATATACACTAAATTTACATTAGTATACAAAGAGTTCGGCCCAAACCTAGGGCTCACGCATAGTACCTTTTCAAGTAGAGCCCATTTCTAGGCTTGACCAACTTATTCTCTTCATAATATTCTAACTCATGGGATACTTTTTTCTAGGACACGTCGCACGATGTAAGGACCATGCCACATGGGTTTAAACTTGCCTTCCCCTAGCGGTTCTTTGGCTTGATCATACAAGAGGACCAAGTCACCCTCAACATACAACCAGGGACAGATAGACTTGTCGTACCGAACCTTGACATGTTTATTACCCACCTCAATAGCCGTAAAGGTGTCTCGACGCTGGTCGTCAAGACTCTCTAGGTGTATAAGGCGTCGCTCTAAATCTAAAGTGTCAGGTAGGCACTCAACTGCCAACTTAAGAGAAAGGATTTCACATTCAACAGGAAGGATCAACTCCATACCATGCACTAACTGGAAAGGGGAAAAATTGGTGGCAGTCTTAACCGAGGTTCGGTATGCCCAAAGCGTGGGATATAGCATGATGTGCCAATTGGAATTACACGGACTGAAATTTTTTTGCAAAATGGTCTTGAGAGAATTGTTGACGGCCTTTACTTGCCCATTTTCTTGGGGGTAATAAGGAGATGAATGACCATTTCTAAACCCCAGCTTAGATTCTAGTTCTACCATCATTTCATTCTGAAAGTGACTGCCATGATCAGTGACAATCTCACTCGGGATACTGAACCAGGTGATAATTTGGTTAAACACAAAGAAGGTTGCAATATTCCCATTGGATTTTACGGTAGGCATGGCCTCAACCCACTTAGTAAAGTAGTCAATGGCCACGATAATCTGTTGATTCCCCCCAACCAAAGTTGGGTTGCAATCGAAAAAATCTACCCCCCACTTGGTGAAGGGACCGATGGTAATGACTAGGTGAAGAGGGGTTGGATGCAAGCACATTTTCCAAGTGAACACCTAGCAAGGGTAACACTTCTTAACCACTTCGATACAATATTTAAAGATAGTAGGCCAAAAATAACCAGCTCGCAGGATTTTTTGGGTTGTCGCAAGCTCGGATAGGTGACCACCACAAGCCCCTTTGTGTAAATCATTTAGGATTGACTCATCTTCCTCATGATTTAAGCAACGATGCAAGATATCATCTATTCCTCGACGATACAAAGTGTCACTGACGATGGTATACTTTTTGGCTTGGTATCTAATACGTCGTTGATCATCCCATGAGATATGTTGAGTGAACTTCAAGGTTTGAATATATAAAACGATGTCTCCATACTAGGGGTTGAATGACGACACAAGGAAAATGTGTTCGTCTGCAAGTGAATCAACATGGATAACATCCTCATCTAATCATGTAAAATCGGATATTATCTCTGTGAAGACTAGTTATATCTTGGACTTGGTCGAAGCGAAGTTGAGATCAAACTCTTGTAAGATGACAATCCATTTATTATATTTTCCCCCTATGATATGTCTAGTAAGGACGTATTGAAATGGATTGACATCGACAACCACCGTAGTCTTGTAAAGTAATATATAGTGACGTAAGCATTGGACTGTGTGAATGGCAGCCAAAGCTAGTTTTTCAATGTGAGAGTAATTAAGCTCAGGACCGACTAAATTTCAACTAAGATAGTAGATGACATGTTCATGGAGCTCATCATCCTCCTGAACTAGAACCATACCAATCGTCTCTTCAGATGCGGCGATATAAAGCAAGTAATCTCTACTGTAATTAGGAGACTTCAGCAGAGGGTTCCATACTAAGGCTTTCTTCAGAGCATCGAAAGACTCTTGGGCTCACTCATCCCAGATAAAAGGGGTGTATTTCTTCAAGAGGCACATGAAACCCTTAGTGATATTGGCATAATTCACTATGAACCGACGTAGAAAGTTATCTTTCCCCTGTAAACCTTGAATTTGTCTAAACGTGTGGGGGGGAGGCAACTGAAGTATTGCCTCAACCTTAAGAGGATTTACCATGATCCCGGTCTCGGAAACTAAAAATCCTAAAAGACAATCAGACTTAATGCAAAAGATGCATTTCTGAGGGTTTAACCGGATTCTATAGTAACGACATCTTTCAAAAAAAATTTGAAGGTGTGTAACATGATCCACTCTCTTGCGAGAGTGAGCAGCAAGATCATCAAGATAGGCTTCGACTATGTTCTTAAGATCATGAAAAGTGAAATTCATGGCACATTGGAAGGTTGCTCCAGCGTTTTTAAGTCCGAAAGGAATATTCCGGTATGCAAAAGTACCCCAAGGACATATAAATTTTGTCTTGTGTTGGTCCTCATGTTTGATTTGGATTTGGTTATATCCTGAAAATCCGTCCATAAAAGAAAATATCTCACTTCCTGCACACTCATCGAGAATCTGATCAATGAAATGCGTGGGGAAGTTATCTTTAGGACAAGCCTTGTTTAGGTCGAGAAATTTCATACACACATGGATGGTTCCTTGCTTTTTATTCACAGGAACAGGTTTGGATACCCATTCAGCCAAAGGAACTAGGTAGATGAAGCCAACATTAAGTAGTTTCTCCACCTCTGCCTTAATAGCAAGGGCCTTCCTAGGATTTACAGATCTAAGATGTTGTTGAATAGGTTTAGCATCCAGATAAGTTCTAATCTCATGTTTGACCATAGGAGGGTCGATCCCTAGCATCTCTTCATATGACCAAGCAAATACATCTCGAAATTCTTTGAAGAGTTCGGTGTAGATCAAAATTTCTTCTGGTGAACAATCTGCACCTATATTTACGTTTTCAATTTTGTTAGGGGTACGAGAGATATCGATCATGACGGTAGGAGAAATACTCATCGTGTTTTCTTCGGCATAAATGTTGTGCGTATCAAGTGGAACTACGACGTGACCGACTATCTCACTCAAGGTAGATTGAAATTCATCTTGCTCGATTCTTTCAAGACTTCGGAGAAAATAAGATCGATGATGCATATCATCCCAAGGTCTCTCATAACCATTCATGGCTTCTAGGATGGATTCATCCGAAGGAAAAGTCTCATCTAAGAAATCATGCGAACAAGACAATGAGGTGGCCCATACAAGCCTAAGAACAAGATCCTCCTCGTCTGTTGGCGAGGTAACAGGATCGATATCGATGGAAGAGTCAAGAAAAACATGATACACAATCTCTGTTGTCGATAGTGGCATAGCCATTCCAGCATGCGACTGACCTTAACAAGACGAAGGTGGAGAAGGTAGGGTCCATGGATCACTAAGATAGGAAGTGCGGAAAGGAATGGACCTCCCTGCTGAAGCAAGCCTACTAGACATGGCGTAAACGTGGTGAATCGGTGTCGAGAAGTCGAAAGTACCCATGAGGGAAGAATACATTCCGACACCGATATTCTTAGTTGTCGGCTGAGAATTGTCGATCACGGGGATCGACGGTCCAACAGATGCATTAGGACTAGAGTACGCAAAGGATAATTGGTCGATGGTCACGATCTTCCCTTGATGAGGAAAACAAAGCGTATGGAAAATAGATGATACGACAGCAACCATAGCATAGGTCCAATTGCGACCTAGTAACAGGTTATAATCAAGAGGCGCATCAACTACCTCTACCTCCACCTCTACCGTCTTCCCACCTAACTGGGTCGGAAAGGCAGGGAGAATATCGTGAGGGCGGAAGGAATGACCGTCAAATGCAGTCAACATGTTCGATGACTTGTAAAGGGTCGAAGAACCGAGATCTTTCCAACAGACCAAGGACATCACGCAGGTGGAAGCACCTTCATCAACAACCGCATGTTTAATGGTATACTTGGAATAATCCACGTGGATTTGGAAAGCCACATGGTAAGGTAAGTGAGGCTTCACATCTGTGACATTAAACTTGATAAATTTTGAGCCACTAGGTTCAAGAACTCCTAAGGCATAGAGTAAGGCATTCCTCTATGAGGGACACATCTGGAGTACCTCCAAAGTTGACATCTCACAAGGGGTTTGGCCCCAGTCCTCAACAATGGAGTAGTTCTAGGCGGCTCTAGAATTAGGATTGTGGGTAGAGCGCTTAACTACTCCTTTTGGAATATGAGGCAGTGGCTCTGGTTTCTCAATTTGTAAGTTCGTCTTCGGAGGAGGAGGGGGAGCTTCTAGACCAAAGTTATCTTGTGAAGAGCTATAATCTCGAGAGCGGGTGGCTATATCAATTTTTGCATTGACCATGTTGATACATACATGATCACCATCTTGCGGTGGTGGGTTTTGACTCCCACCGACCGCATTTCTGGCTTTTGAAAAGCTAGAGGTTCAGCGTTGATTATGTGGGAATAGATTCGTCAGCACAACGGGCGGTAGATTCAAAAGCCTCGTAGCCTCCGTGAGTTTGGTGCATAAATGTGTAAGGTGGTCATCGATACAAAGTATACAAGGAAACTTCACCTTATGTTTCTCTTTCTTTCCCTCCCCAGCATTATCATTCTGCTTCCCATTATTATCTTTTTCCTTGGGTTTGTTACCATTTTTTCCACCCTTACGATTGTTTTGACCTTTCCTTTTATTCCCATCTGGTT
>JZKD02S0593213.1:0-16041 GCA_000966675.3 Picea glauca | reverse complement strand
TCTGCATCCTCAAGGTCCAAAACCCTGCACACTCAATACAACTGAGTCAATAGCACCTGTCTACATCAAATAGTAAAACATCATGTCATCTATCATAACACATCATAATCAAGTACAAATGTTTTAAGATCAGAAAAGTCCAGATCACTTGCGAGCAAGTGTCCTCAAATAATAAGTTTTCTCAGTGCGCCAGATCGGGATGTTACATAATATATGATTATATGATGTCTTCCTCTTCTGCACACTCCTTGCGACAAAAATTCTTCAACCACTCACTTGGTTGGAAAGGTCTAAGACTTCAACAGACCTGCACAGACCTTGCATGACTCTATGCTATACTTGCACTTCTGCTGGTATGAGAACAACGATATCTCTATTGAGATTTTCTAAGGTAAAACTCAGAATCTTGTCAATGCACTCTTTGTAGACCTTCACTGCACTCCTTGCAGGAATTCTCAGGATGAGAAACAATTGAAACTCATACTCTCCCTCTCACAGAATTCATACATTCAAAATGAAATCATACACATAAGCATTGAAACAAATGCAAACAGATCCTATAAGCAAATTGTAAACATACCATTCAATAGATGCAAACAGTAATAATCACAACACCATGAAATTGAATCAAAGCCTTCATATATTAATTCAATTGCTTCTGTGCATGGTCTCTATAGAAACAACTATCTTCTTATACAACTTCTGTAATATATCTTCTTCTTCTCTGTTCTCTTATTATCTCTTGCTCTACAGCTTCTAACTCATACCTACTCTGAGAATAATGATACAATACAATACATACGAGGGAGCTTTCTCGAGTTTTCCCTCCTACAACCTCAAGCTATCTAATTGAAATTAAAGCCTACATCTACTTTACATTCATTACATTAAATGGTTACAACCGACAGATGAGAGAAAATGCTCAAGATCTGCATTACAATCTCCAAACCATAAATGCAAATACATTCCTCCCAGATATTACATTAATGTCTCATCTTTTTAAATTCAAAACTTCTTCAAAATGCGCACTGGTGCATATCCAACTATCCTCCACTTGCGCATGATTACGATAATCCTACATCAAAAAGTCTCTGATTGATCCCCCCTAAATGAATTTCCTCAGTGATACCTTTCCAACAAGCTATCGTATGCCCCCAAAAAAGATCATATGCCAAAGTTACGCCCCCGGGAAGTTGATACACCAAAATACCCAAAACGGGGTCCACAAAACTGTTGGCTTTTCATCTTCCGAGGTTAGGGTTTTGGATTTTATTTATGATAAAAAAGGCCTTTGGAGCCTCATTGTAAAATCATATTCTTGTGAATGCGAGTAGAGGACACATCTCTTCTTAGAGATAAGATGCCACCATTCTAGTGAGTCTTTCACTCTGTATTTTTACAATCTTTGTACATTTTCGCTCATTAATAGAAAATTGTGTATTACTGTATCTCTGTTTTTATGGTTGCATCTCTGATACATTCTGTTATATTATTGGATATCTGAGATATCTTTGTACATTGTTTTATTATATCTCCGCTCTCATTTCGTGCCGAAAATAATCCAAATCATCCCACAACCCACTTGTTGCAAAGTTTATGAATTGATGTGATGCACATTAAATATTTAGTAGTGGTACATGTCATATAATAGTTGTTTTCAATTATGAATTGTGATGATGATTAAGTGGCATCCATTTGGTAATTGATGATTTTCTAGGGTTTTGATGTGGATCTTTTGGGGTTTAGTGGAAATTAATGCTGCATCGTCACCCCAGCTCGACGTGACCAACAACAATTGCATGATTTTCATTTGGTTTACCACTCGCTTTTGGTGTTAGGTTCATTTGTCCAAATGGTTGAAGGAAACCCTAGAGCCCTAGGCTATAACCGCTGCAGTTGTTCAGAGCTGTACATATTCGACACACCACCATGTACTAGGTTTCAAATTTTTCTCATCTAAACATTGTCTTTGCTAATAGTTTATCCATAGCTCTATGGATAATATGTTGTGCATGTTATTGTTTTCTTTCATATTGTTCAAATGCATATTGAGCAGTTTGGAATAAAGAAACTCCTTGATCACTGAAGAAGTTTGCATGCATTTTTTGGTTGAGTCCAAAGTCTTTATTGGAGTTGGTGACAAGGAAATGATAACAATCATGTTGCTCTATTTTGATTGTTAGTTTGTTGGGTCTGCTATTGCCCTGATTCGGGGATTGTTTTGGGTTCAAGGATTTGTGAGATTTACGATTATAGGGTTGAAAACCTAGTCGCGCCCAAAATTGTCAACGTGTTTCCAACTTGTTGCATCTTCTTTACTGGTAGACACTTGGATTACTCCATCCTTCTCTCTGCACGAGGTTTTAGATATGTTTTGAAAATGGCTGAATGAAAATGGTTACCATTGCCATACCCAACATATAGTATGAGTTACTGAACAACTTGAAATATTGTACATAAGTCCTTGTCATCGGGTTTGACATTGTTAACTCTTGTAAATATAAGATGACTGGTTGTTTGAAAAGGTGTCAATCGCTGAGAGAAATAAAATCCCATCGTCATATTATATGGGTTGAATGCATGTAGATAAGTGATAATCTTGTTGCAATAAAATGGGTGTTTTTCAAATAGCTTGAGCCCAATATATGAGCAAGGTTTTTTGACAAGGTATTTTTTTGACTGTTCGATGCATGCATATTTAAGGAAATTGCGTCGAACCCTATTTCGATCGGTCATCCATAAGTTGTTTGTTAAAATACATGGTTTACGCTACTCGACCTTTTGGTTTGATTGTATGTTGTTTGGATATTTAAAACAAAGGTGGCCTTGCTCAATTCCCATTGTTTTGAATGAAAGTTTGTTTGGTTGAACTATGGATGGAAATCAATTTAATATAACACTGCGGCTATATGGGCATATGGTTGATATTTAGTATCAAGATTATTGAATTCTTATGGTAACAAAGACTTATAATTTTTGATTTTAGCTTGGATACAGTAATAGCTCTATTCGATTCCCACAATGCTTATTTGACACACATATTTATGCAACAAAATGGTTACAATTTGAATAATTTGAATTTGATGATTGCGGTTATAAGGAAAATCTTGGTATAACATCTGGGATTCTATACAGAGATAACAACACAATTCTTGATAAGGCATTTTGGAAAATTTTGGTTTAGTATGAATAATTTGGTTTAAGATAAAAGAAATGAGATGCAGGCTTGAATGAATAGTTTAGCACAATTATGCATGCTATTTCAATTTATGAAAAGTGGATATTTGAAAATGAAAATGATGTTCTGGTTGTGAAAAATGTAATTAAAGGCATGTCCATTCTTACACTTCCTGTCATACTTACCACTTTTTGCTCATTACATTCCTAATTCACCTTCACAAATACCTGTTTTCATTCCTATTATTTAATTATGATTGTAGAATGGAATTGGAAATAAAGAAGAGTGTTCAATGTCTCAGAAATTTGCTCTGTTGTATAGCTAAATTAATGTGATTGAGATACGATGGAGTTAAATGCGCTTATCTATAAGTGGAAAAATAAAACTGGTCATGGTATTGAACACTCCATTTTACATTTCCTATCATACTTACCACTTTACACTCATTACAATTCCCATCATAAAATCCCAAAAGCCCTTTTAACCCGTGTTCTAAGTAATTGCCAGTTTTGAGAATGTGAATTGCATGATGATTGCTTTCACATGTATTGATATTTATATATCCATGCCTAAATTATTGTTATGCAAAATTTTCTTAGATGATTATAGGTCATACTTTGGTAACTAATCCATGTGAATATGTCAACATGATTTTCTTTAGTAGGGGTAGTCACATCATGAGAGGAAAGAATAGAGGCAGAGGATTGGGCCCTTGGAAAAGGGGTAATAAAAGGATTAGGTTCTCTATTCATTTCGATGCATCTTCAAAGGAGTTTAATCAGTTGTTGTAGACAGGTTTCCTCAACTTGGTTGGCCAACAAGCATATAGACCTCCACCTGTCCCTGGAAACCCTCTCCCAAGTATTGGTATTCTAGTCCCAAATCATAATTCTGCACCTTTAGTTGTGCCAAATCAAGATGGTTGGAAAAAAATTACACCCTCCTTCTAGACAGTCACAAGGTTGGACAAATTTATCATCCCACACAACCTCCTTTCCATTCCTAGACGACTGGTTCACTTCCACCACCACCTCCTTTGCATCCAAACCCACAACCTGTATCCCAAGCTTCACATGCTTACCATAAGGCTAAAATCGCTGAACTTGAGGACATACCTGAGGAAAAGAAACAACAATAACTAGATCAAAGTCATCACAAGAGTCTTCACATTCAGTCACTTCCCACATGCAAGAAAATGATAAGAAATTTGCTAAGGCAGATTCATCAATTAGAAAGAGTGAAGGAGGTGAAAGCAGTCACAACAAGAGAGGAGCAACCTCTCATAGTAAATATGGTTTCTCATGATATAGTGGCATAGGTATATGAACTTATTTGCACTTCATTTTGGACAACATATTGTTTTTGACAACTTATGTTTTGACAAAATGTTATTTGGGACAGTTCATACTTTTGACAGTTTTATATTTTGGGCAACCTTATGTTTTCTATGCTACATGTTTTGCACAGATTTATATAATGGTTAAATTTGATAAATTTAAATTATTGTCACATGGAGCAACAAGGGGATTCTTATGGTCATTCCATCTTATGCATGAAAATGACAGGATTGTATGATGTGGCAAGATGATGTGTCTTGCATTTAAGGTGGAAGTTACAAGGAGGAAATTGTTCATTAGTTATAATGAAATAAGGGGTCCCCACTTATTAGTATTATTTAGTACACTTATCATATTATTATTATTATTTAATTGAATTACTTAAAAACTGTCCTATTAACTAACAAGATGCTAGTTAGTCAGTTAACTAAAAGTGGTTGAATGATTCAACTACCCTGGAGATATTTAAAGGAGTAAGTTGAACAAAGTGACAAAGGAGATTTCTCTAATAAGTTCTACTCTTAGTTCCAAGTGATATTTAATTACTACTTCATTCATCTCTGATTTTTAAGCTAATACACTTCTTGTGATAGCAGGTTCTGTTGAAGGTGATGAAAAGCTAGAACCAAGGAACATTGAATTCTGATATGCTTTCATGTTGATTTTCTGTTTGATGGTCTGCATACTTCTTTTGGTTTCTGAATTAATTTCTTAGTGCTAAATATGATTCTTGTGCATAGTCATAACAGAGTGCAAGCTGTGGTTGTTTCCTTGTCATTCTTGGTTTGATTTGAAGGCACTAGTGGCCTATGTGTGTGTTACATTAGGCTACTAAAATTTCATCTGGTCCATACTTTGAAAGCATGTGAAGTGTGTTGGCTGTTACCGAATGAATGAATCAAATCATTGATGGTTTTGCAATTCTCTTGGTCTCTCTTATTTCTATAAGATTATGTGATTTTGCTTCTTGTTTAAATTATTATATAAAAAATCAAACTTCTGTATTTTCAATTTGTATTTGATAAATGATAAAAAACAACAGTTGGTATTTAAGTTAATAACTTGAAGGTAAATTGAACTTGCAACAAGGCTATAAATTAGGGTGTAATCCTGCCTATCTTGTGTTAGCCAAACAAGATTTGAAAAAATGTTGCGAGGAGAACTTCCATTTCTTTTACTCAACAGAACTCGAGAAATAATAGAATCTAATTTTCTATTAGAGGGTATTGAATTTGAGACCATTAGGTTGATAATTGTGCTTGAATACCCAATGATGATAAGATAATTCAAACTTGATTTCTTTGCTAGGAGGATACCTTGATGGAGAGCATAAGTCTCTACTTTATTATTTGATGCCCTTCCAAGACCCTAGGAAAATGATTTTTCTAGATTTCCCTCAGGGTTCAAAATGACCCCCTTACACTTGCCACCCATTTAGTCCCTTGCATTGTTAATAACCACACACATTCATAGATTTAAAACAAGAACACCAATTATTTATAGGGTATCCCAACTTCTGCATCACATTGGTGGCTGGTTATGGGAAGTTTGCACCATATAAAGCTCTCATTTTGAAATTGAGAGAGTAGGAGAATAAAAGTGCTTTGTTTGCGAGGGTCGTGGAAATTGCTTGGTGGGTTAGCAAGACTTAGCTTTCATTTTGGAAGCTAGTTGAAAGACATGATCCATTGAAGAAATTGGGAATAGTTCTAGTTTTGCTTGGATGTAAGAAAGCAAACAAGAAATGTGCTTGATGCTTATAGTATTTTCAAAACCCCTTACCTCAAGTTTGATCAAGGGTATGTTCAAGTGCATACTGAACTATTAGGTTTCATGTCTAGGGATCTACCTTACTTGTATCCATTATGCCAACATTGCATACTTGCACCATGATGGATGTAACCACTTGTAAATGACAATCATGAAATCATCTCAAATGTTGATCATATGTTAGTTGGTGAATGTGAAGTGTTGTGTGTGTGTTTGCAACCATGTGAGGAACCAATATTCCATGTGAACTTCAACAACAAGGATATTTTGAGCATCACTTAAAGTAAACTAAGTTTTGAAGTGGGCCTCTAGAGTGTGAAGGTGTAGCTATTGTCGCCATTTAGAGCTTTGTCAAACTTGGAGACAAAATGTTGTGTCCAAATTGAAACGTTATTGGACAATTGAGATTCCATGGAGATATTGGGTTGTGGTTGTGTGTGGTGTTGCACCAGACTCTACTGAAGGGTTTGTAGTAGGGCATGTTATTGTGGTGATGGGTTGCTAAAGCATATTCTTTTATCTTGCATCATTTTGGCATGAAACTCTTGTTGTTGTTTATTAGAAATGGCTTCCACCAATATATATTCATTATTTCGGTTTCATATGATATGCAAGGATTTAAGCAATGTTGGACTCCTTAGATCCTCTAAATTCTTTGGAGGATTTGCAAGGAGCCATATAAAAATGGGGAATTCTAGAATAGGTCAACTTTACAACAAGAAATAGTGACCTGTAGGTTCCAGACACAAAATGGACCAATTGGTGAAAAATAACAAATGTTTGAAATTTTCGTGAGTTTGATGATGAAACTTAATCTAGTATATGAGAATGAACATGCACCATATACTTGATCTATTTTGTACTTTAATACACATTTGCACTAAATTATCCTTATTACCTTTTGGGTGACTTAGGATAACTAATCACTCAACCATTTTAATGCATTTTATTATAGGCTTGGTCAACATTGATAACTCTCCAAAATTTTTGATCCGAATTGGATCCTCACCAAAATCTCTTTGTAAACTTTGTAATACACATTTAATTGTTTTTTGGTAAAATTGAGTAAATGTCCAAAAATTTACTTGGAAGTTGGAATGAACCATTGTGATGGTTGGCATTCCAAGGAAACCCATTAAAAATGAAGGTTGAGATGAAGAAAGACATTCAATGGAAGAGAAGGGAGGAGAGACTAAGAGGAAATGAAGAAGGGAAGTTCTAGAGAGGAGAGCTTTAAGAGGCAGACAACTCAAAGATCATAGGACAAGGGAGACATTGTGCCTTGCCAGGCATGGGAAAATATTGTTGTTGAGTTCAATCCACCTGTAAATTTGTTTATTTTAGTGATTATTAATGCATACAAATTTCTATGCATAGCTCACCTTTTTTTTTTTTCCATTTGGTTTTCCGGAGTAAATTTCTGTTGTTATGGTATGTGACTGAGCACTTTATTCTATGGTTGTTATGTTTGTTGTTCTAGTTATCATATGGTCTCATTGTTTGGTTTTGATTAATGGATGTGCACTATTTAATTTACCCATATCGACACGATACCATATACACTATCACATTTCTACCTTGAGATTTGTTCATTGGGCATAAGACACTGCTTGAGAATGTGTCTTTTACATGCTATAGGATCAACACATTAATTGTCTTGTTTTCTAGTGTAAAAATAACATCTACAACACTATACCTCTTTCTCTATTCAATGGTATGAGTTAATGGAGTATTGTAATTACTAGTATATGTGTGTGAATTTGCCCTCTTGGAATTTGGTGGCATTCCAAGAGAAATACCAATACGCCATGTGATCTACAACCCCTCTACTATGCTTGATTAATAGCTATTATATCATATCTTAATCAATTATAACTGGTGTAATTACAATTTTATGATTAATTCTTTGGATCGTTGATGGCACCCACAACTTCCTTGCTTGATTCTTTGGGTTGTTGAAGCATTGGGAACCACTGATTGGAAAACACAATGCTCATTCCCAATCGATGACAACACTTCTCTTTAGTTGATTCACTGTGTAAGGAATATAAAATGCACCTACAACCAACCCTTCATTTAATTCTTTCTTAGAACAATGATATATTCTAATTCATACAATTTGATATTTGTATTCATAGATTGGGTTGTCAATTATAAATCATAATGCTATTGGTTGGTTGCCTTCTCTACGATAATAACAATATCCAGAAAGAAGCACTCACATCCTATTATAATTGTGATTGGGAAGTGCTAGATATGAATTGAGTTCTAAATAATAATATATAAACTCAACTTGCAAACATATTTAGGAGTGTTGTATGGTGAATATCTGCACATTGTTTGCTTTGATCATTTTATTAGGGCCATCTATATTTTCTCATTCAATCATATAGAGAAAAATATGTTTTCATAGAGTATCCATGTTGATGAAATGGATAGGCCATAGGCCTACCGTTTATGGGCCATAAGGTATCATAGAAAAATATGAAGACTTGAGAAATCCCACATGGTAACCACCTGCAACATGTACCAAAACAATGGAGAAGCATTGTTTCTAGGACTATTGTGGAGTAGAAAACCCAGAATGGCAGGAATACCTCATGAAGAACATGATGGGGATGATCCATAAGCTAGGTTTTCTCAGTTGGAGCAAAGCATTGCCACATTGAAAGAATGGTAACACAATTGTTGGCGAAGGAGGATAACGAAACAAACTCAATAGATACTGAGCTTGAAGAAGACAAGGCAAACCAAGAATATTCCATGTGAGAGAATCTCAATGAATTAGGTACAAATAGTTCTTTTTCTTCATATTCCAATATTCCTTTCAAATTTTAAGAGAATATTGAAATGCCCATGTTTGATGGACAAGTTAATGTTGAAGTCTTGAATAACAGATTGAAACAAATGGAAGTTTATTTTGGCCTTTATCAAATCCAAGAAACACAACATATTTATTTTTCTCATTTGAAGATGACTAGACATACTCTGTTATGATGGGAGAGCTATTTGGATGCATTGAGGATATGAAATAATCCCATGATCATGAAATGGGGACTTCAAGGCCTTACTAAAGTCATGAATTTATCCCATATGCTACGAAGAGGAGAAACTCATGAAATGACAGTACCTTCAACAAGAACGAGGACAAGGGGTGCAAGAAAACACTTCTAAATTCAAGAGGTAAGCCATCAAGTTGGGTATCTCTTTGGAAGAGAGAGGGGTGGTGGTGAAGTACCTTGGAGGAATTTTTGACCATATCCGAAGGTAGTTGTAGCTTCTTAGAGTGAAAATCATAGATGAGGCGAATAAGAAGGATTTTTATATTGATTTGGACTCCAAGAAGGGGTAGCAACATAAGGGCCAAGAAGAAACCAACAAGAGAAAAGACAATAATGTGGTAGCCACAACCGAAAAAAGTAGGGATCCTAATATTCATTGTGATTTGGATGAGCATATTGTAGAAAAGGGTTGGAAACTTCATTTGGAATTGCATCCAAAGTGGTTGAAGTCCAAGAGGAAATGAAAGTTAGTTGTCGAGACATTTGAAAAAGTGGTAGAAAGCACCTTTGATATGGATAAAGCCATAGTTTTCACCGCATTGCATCAACCAAAGGAGAGTGGAGATAAACATTCACTATTCCAAATCAAAGTTCAAGTGAAGAATCAAAAGGTAAATTCTTTGTTCGAAATTGGTTCTCAATGTAATTTGATTTATGAAACATTAGTTGATGAGCTTGGTCTAGAAACTTATGATCCAGTGAAACCAAGTTCACTAGCTTGGTTGCGAGGGGAATTTTTTATGAGAATCACTTGGAGATGTAAAATCGAGTTTTCCATTAACGTTAACTATGCTAATGAAGTAGAATGTTAAGTTGCACCATTAGATGCATGTGGAGTGATGTTTGGTAGTCCATACCTATGGGAGAGGGATGTTACATTCTATATAAGAGAAAACAAATATTGCTTGGTCAAGGGTGGCAAGGCATACTTCGTCAAAGAACATAAAAGGAGAGAGAGAATAACTCTTCTAGCAACAAAACAAGGGGTAGAAAATCAAGCAACAAACAACCTTATTCAATGATGGAATGGTGGACATGGAGAAGAAAATGGAGGCCATGTGCTTCCATGTCCTCAATGGTCCAACTTCCGGAGACCAAAATCTTGCAAATGGGGAGGTGTGATCCGAATTGGATCCTCACCAAAAATATTTTTGTAATAAGCATTTAATTGTTTTTTTGGCAAAGTTGAGGAAATGTCCAAAAATTTAGTTAGAAGTTGAAATGAACCATTGTGATGTTTGTCCTTCCAAGGAATCCCATTAAAATGAAGGTTGATATGAAGAAGATAATTCAATGGAAGAGAAGAGAGGAGAGACTCAGAGGAAATGAAGAAGGGAAATTTTAGAGAGGAGAGCTCTTAGAGGCAGTGAACTCAAATATCGTAGGAAAAGGGAGACATTGTGCCTAGCCACACATGAGCAAAGATTTTTGTTAAGTTCAATCCACCTACCAATTTGTTTCTACTAGTGATTAACAATGCATAAGGTTTTCTATGCATAAATCACTCCTTTTTAAAATCAATTCCTTTTAATGAAAGTCCCCTCGAACCTAGTTTTTCCATTTGGGTTTCTAGAGTAAATATTCATTGTTATGTCATGTGACTGAGCACTTTATTATGTGTTTGTTATGTTTTCTATTTTGGTTATCATTTGGTTTCCTTGTTGAGTTTAGATTAATTCTTGTGCACTATTTAATTTACCCATATCAACACAATCCCATATCCACTATCACATTTCTACCTTGAGCTCTGTTTGTTGGGCATAATAAACTACTTGTGCATGTGTCTTTGACATGCTACAATGTCAACATGTTAATTGGATTGTTTTCTAGTGTAAAAATGACATCTACAACACTATACCCATTGCTCTATTCAATGGTATGAGTCAATGGAGTATTGTAATTACTAGTATATGTGTGTGAGTTTGGCTTCTTGAAATTTGGTGATAGTCCAAGGGAATACCAATAGACCATGCAATATGCAACCCCTCTACCATGATTTATTATTATCTATAGTCTCATCTCTCAATCGGTGATAGCTAGTGCAATTGCAATGTTATGATTAATTCTCCGGATTGTTGATTGCACCCACAACTTCCTTGCTCAGTTCTTTGGGTTGTTGGTAGCTATAGTGCTCACTCTTAGTCATACAATTTTTTAATTGTCTTCATAGAATGGTTCGTCAATTGTAAATTAGAATTCCATTGGTTGGTTTCCTTGGCTATGATAATGACAATATCTAGAAAGAAGCATTTTCATCCTGTTATAATTGTGATTGGGAAACGTTGGACATGAATTGAGTTCTAAATCAAAGTGTACAAACTCAACTTGCAAACATATTTAGCATTGTTGTATGGTGAATATATGAACAACGTTTACTCATTTTCAATTGTTGTGTTGTTGTCATATCAATTGGTATGAAAGCCACATTTTGACATCAAATTTACAATTTCCAATGCCATATTTTCATAATTTATGTCTCATTGTTGCATAAAGACTTTGCACATTTTTTTATGAGACTTGGTTGACTCTTAGGATACCAACATTATTTAAATCTTGGTAAATTTACAATGATAGAACAAGCTCTTTATAGAAACCATCACAGAACAACAAAAATAATTTTCACAACATCAACAACAATTTCAAAGAAAAATGATGAAAGACATGATGTCCATGTTTAACACCCCACAACAGGTTCTCCAACAACCACGAGTCTACACTTATGGGGTTCTCACCCCTTAGATATTTTATACCACTTATCTTACAATGATGTCCATGCCTCTTTCATCTATAAATGCTCATTATCATACTCCACTATCTTCCATCCCATCCGACTCTCCTCTCATGGAGACCAATGCGCATGGAAAATATTTTGAGCTAAGGAAACCTCCATTCCAATTGATTCTTTTACTTACAATATACTAGGAAGATAATTCGTTGGTAATTTTTTAAATTGTGCACATTGCAGAGATGCATTAAAATAATCAAACTCCACCACATAGTGAGCTCATGGTGTTGGAGAACCATCAAGAATTTGTCTCCACGTCATCCTCTGAAACTTTCATGTGTTCAATGGATCCCTCTTTTTGTATATTTATAGTTTCTCTCATAGTTTTCTACTTCCTTGGTAGTTTTCTAAACAAGTCACAAAAAATTCCCACTTAATCAAAGAGGATTCCTTGCACCACATAATTCTACATATCCTCATCCTGCATCAAACAAGACTTCACAACACTTAGTTTCACAAAGTTTTGTAACACACACACACACATGCCTCTATGTGTGTGTGTACATTTCCATCAACTCTCTCTTTACTCATTTTCAATTGCTTGTGCTGTTCTCTTACCAATTGGTATGAAAGTCACATTTTTGCATCAAATTTACAATTTTCAATGCCACATTTGTAGAGTTTATTTCTCGGTGTTGCATCAATACTTTCCACATTTTTTTTATGAGAATCGATCAAATATTAGGCTCCCAACATTATTTAACTCTTGGTAAATTGAAAATGATATAACAATCTCTTCATGGAACCATCACACAACAACAAAAGTAATTTTCACAACATCAACAAAAGTTTCAGAGCAAAATGATGAAAGACATGATGTCCATGTTTAACACCCCGCAACAGGTTCTCCAACAACCACAAGTCTACACTTATGAGGTTCTCACCCCTTTGACAATTTATACCACTCCTATTACAATGATGTCCATGCGTATTGCATCTATAAATGCTCAACATCATACTTTAGTATCTTCCATCCCATCCGACTCTCCTCTCGTGGAGACCAATGTGCATGGAAAATATTTTGAGCTAAGGAAACCTCCATTGTAGTTGATTCTTGTATCTACAGTATTCCAAGAACATACTTCATTGGTAATTTTTCAAATTGTGCACATTGTAGAGATGCATCAAACTATTAAAACTCCACCACACAATGATCTTATGGTGTTGGAGAACAATCAAGAACTTGTCTCCACATTATCATCTCAAATCTTCATGTCTTCAATGGATCCCTCATTTTTTCTATTTAGAGTTTCTCTCGTAGTTTTCTACTTCCTTGGTAGTTTTCCAAACAAGTCACAAAAACTTCCCTCTTAAGCAAAGAGGTTGCCTTGCACCACATAATTCTACATATCCTCATCTTGCATCAAATAAGACTTCGCAACACTTTGTTTCCCACACCCCTTAGCGATGAAATAGAATGAGTTCAACCATTCTTACTACAAAACATAATGTGTAGATCCTCTTGTTCATGGTTCTAAATTAATTCTCCATATTGACTCTTAGCATGCACCTATTGGTTTTGTTCTCAATAGGGAAGTTTATCCAATGGTTTTTTTCCATTGGTTCAAGCACTCCATTTTTTAACAAAAGTATAGGTTCCTATCAAGAAACAAATACACAAAGTCAATGATTACTTTGTATAGGGGCATACCACCTAATAATAATGAAAATCATGGACAATTTCCTCCCATTAGGGAGGAATTGATGAGACTTATTGTAGTAAACATGTATCATAAATGTACTTTATCTATTTTTCACTTTAGCACACTTTTGTACTTTATTCTTACCCACTTTATGTTGACTTAGTCTAACTCGATCACTCAACAAATTTAATATATTTTTTTGGAGAATTGGTCAAGTTTGATCACTCTCCAACAATGTTGTCATGTATAAGTAGATAAAACAATGAAATGTGTACCCCATATGCGTACAATTCCAATAATTCTCCCTTTACTTGCATACTTGTCTCTTACTTATTTGATTCATTTTTCCATTGATGGTGTCATATTGCTCATAAAATTTGACTAACATAATAAACAAAATTCAATGAAATGGACAACAAACTAGCAATTCTAACATTTGTGAACAAGATCTAAAAATATATAATCACTGACAAAAATAAATTATAGAAAAAATAAAATGGAGAGGAAAAATTGAGAAAAAGTAGGCCATCTTCATGTTGATGACCTCAAGACGTGTATTAGTGGAATTGAGACACTTGCAAATTGCCTAAATTACTTGAAGATATATCAAAGGAGAATCTGTAATATACCAGATATAAAATGTATGCAAAACAGAAATAAAATGCTAGTAATAGCAAAATAACAACAATATAACATGAACATTCACCACAATAACACTGAAATGATATAAGAATAGAAACAAAAATAACACTTTGAATCTGAAAGCAATGTTCACGGGCCTCTTCGAGGGGGCAACCTCCAGTTGAGAAAAACTCTATTACAATAATATCCAAGCTAGGGTTCTCATACCCTTGACTCCTATTTATACTAAAAAGAAGCACCTAGAGGAATTTCCTTCTAGAAGCGGAAGCTTCTATTAGATCTTCTTACATCCGCCTTATTCTATTTTATTGAAAGGCCTTATTAATATTGACCTTTATTTCATCCGAATATATTGTTCTACCTATGTGCGGGTTAGGACCCTAACATGTCCACCCCCTTAAAAACAACCTTGTCCTCAAGACTTGAGATGAGGTAATTGCTGCAGAATGGTAGCTGGTTCCCAAGTGGCGTCTACTGGAGTTGTATCTTTTCACTGTACTAGAACTTCCTTGATGGTCTCTGACGTAGGCGACACTCACGCTGGTCCAAAATTGGTTCTGGCTGTAGACAAATGGATCCTTCTTCAATGAACTCTGGAAGGTTGGTTTGAAATTGGCACTTAGCTCCAATCACCTTCTTTAAGCTTTAAACATGAAAAACATGATGTAGCTTCGAATTTCTGGGCAAAGCTAACTGATAGGTGACTTGTCCCACACGGTTGAGTACAGTATAAGGACCATAAAATTTGGGCGCTAGCTTCTGACAATGCTCGGCCTTGAGGGAAGTTTGCTTGTAAGGTTGCAGTTGAAGAAACACCTGATCTCCTTCTGCAAATTGACGTTCAAAGTGACCTTGATCTGCTTGTTTCTTCATGTGATTCTGTGCCATGAACAAATTCTCTTTGAGGGTACGAAGAATAGCCTCTTGAGCTGTAAGTGTTAGGTCAACCACCTGGACCTTCAAGGTACCCGGTAAGTATGAGAGAACTGAAGGTGGCTTCTATCCATATACCGCTTCAAAGGAGTCATCGTGTAGCTGTATGGTATGAAGTGTTGTGCCACCATTTATCTAGGGGTAACCATTGAGCCCACTGATTTTGCTTTTCCGAGGAAAAATACCTCAAATATGTTTCCATACACTTGTTGACAGATTCTGTTTGGCCATCAATCCGGGGATGATAAGCTGTGATGAGATGCAATTCGGTGTCTTGTATCTTGAACAGTTCTTGCCAAAAATTGCTTGTGAAAGTTGGGTCGCGATCATAAACAATAGAGTGCGACATGCCATGAAGCTTGAAGACCTGATCCATGAAGATTTGAGCCACCATGGATGCTGTAAACGGGTGTTGAAGGGCGAAAAAATGAGCTTACTTGGAAAGGCGATCAACAACCACCATGATGATGGATTTATTTCCCGATTTGGGTAAGCCGATAATAAAATCCATAGAGATATCCTTCCAAATAGCAGGTGGAATCGGGAGCAATTGTAGTGTGCCCGACGATTTGACTGTTTCTCCCTTGTTGCATTGACACACATCACATTCAGCTACAAAATTATGAATGTCCTTTTTCATACCATCCCAGAAAAAGGAACGTTTGACCCTGTCATAGGTTTTGGTGAACCC
>JZKD02S0593191.1:0-16041 GCA_000966675.3 Picea glauca | reverse complement strand
GGGTTCACCAAAACCTATGACAGGGTCAAACGTTCCTTTTTCTGGGATGGTATGAAAAAGGACATTCATAATTTTGTAGCTGAATGTGATGTGTGTCAATGCAACAAGGGAGAAACAGTCAAATCGTCGGGCACACTACAATTGCTCCCGATTCCACCTGCTATTTGGAAGGATATCTCTATGGATTTTATTATCGGCTTACCCAAATCGGGAAATAAATCCATCATCATGGTGGTTGTTGATCGCCTTTCCAAGTAAGCTCATTTTTTCGCCCTTCAACACCCGTTTACAGCATCCATGGTGGCTCAAATCTTCATGGATCAGGTCTTCAAGCTTCATGGCATGTCGCACTCTATTGTTTATGATCGCGACCCAACTTTCACAAGCAATTTTTGGCAAGAACTGTTCAAGATACAAGACACCGAATTGCATCTCATCACAGCTTATCATCCCCGGATTGATGGCCAAACAGAATCTGTCAACAAGTGTATGGAAACATATTTGAGGTATTTTTCCTCGGAAAAGCAAAATCAGTGGGCTCAATGGTTACCCCTAGATAAATGGTGGCACAACACTTCATACCATACAGCTACACGATGACTCCTTTGAAGCGGTATATGGATAGAAGCCACCTTCAGTTCTCTCATACTTACCGGGTACCTTGAAGGTCCAGGTGGTTGACCTAACACTTACAGCTCAAGAGGCTATTCTTCGTACCCTCAAAGAGAATTTGTTCATGGCACAGAATCACATGAAGAAACAAGCAGATCAAGGTCACTTTGAACGTCAATTTGCAGAAGGAGATCAGGTGTTTCTTCAACTGCAACCTTACAAGCAAACTTCCCTCAAGGCCGAGCATTGTCAGAAGCTAGCGCCCAAATTTTATGGTCCTTATACTGTACTCAACCGTGTGGGACAAGTCACCTATCAGTTAGCTTTGCCCAGAAATTCGAAGCTACATCATGTTTTTCATGTTTAAAGCTTAAAGAAGGTGATTGGAGCTAAGTGCCAATTTCAAACCAACCTTCCAGAGTTCATTGAAGAAGGATCCATTTGTCTACAGCCAGAACCAATTTTGGACCAGCGTGAGTGTCGCCTACGTCAGAGACCATCAAGGAAGTTCTAGTACAGTGAAAAGATACAACTCCAGTAGACGCCACTTGGGAACCAGCTACCATTCTGCAGCAATTACCTCATCTCAAGTCTTGAGGACAAGGTTGTTTTTAAGGGGGTGGACATGTTAGGGTCCTAACCCGCACATAGGTAGAACAATATATTCGGATGAAATAAAGGTCAATATTAATAAGGCCTTTCAATAAAATAGAATAAGGCGGATGTAAGAAGATCTAATAGAAGCTTCCGCTTCTAGAAGGAAATTCCTCTAGGTGCTTCTTTTTAGTATAAATAGGAGTCAAGGGTATGAGAACCCTAGCTTGGATATTATTGTAATAGAGTTTTTCTCAACTGGAGGTTGCCCCCTCGAAGAGGCCCGTGAACATTGCTTTCAGATTCAAAGTGTTATTTTTGTTTCTATTCTTATATCATTTCAGTGTTATTGTGGTGAATGTTCATGTTATATTGTTGTTATTTTGCTATTACTAGCATTTTATTTCTGTTTTGCATACATTTTATATCTGGTATATTACAGATTCTCCTTTGATATATCTTCAAGTAATTTAGGCAATTTGCAAGTGTCTCAATTCCACTAATACACGTCTTGAGGTCATCAACATGAAGATGGCCTACTTTTTCTCAATTTTTCCTCTCCATTTTATTTTTTCTATAATTTATTTTTGTCAGTGATTATATATTTTTAGATCTTGTTCACAAATGTTAGAATTGCTAGTTTGTTGTCCATTTCATTGAATTTTGTTTATTATGTTAGTCAAATTTTATGAGCAATATGACACCATCAATGGAAAAATGAATCAAATAAGTAAGAGACAAGTATGCAAGTAAAGGGAGAATTATTGGAATTGTACGCATATGGGGTACACATTTCATTGTTTTATCTACTTATACATGACAACATTGTTGGAGAGTGATCAAACTTGACCAATTCTCCAAAAAAATATATTAAATTTGTTGAGTGATCGAGTTAGACTAAGTCAACATAAAGTGGGTAAGAATAAAGTACAAAAGTGTGCTAAAGTGAAAAATAGATAAAGTACATTTATGATACATGTTTACTACAATAAGTCTCATCAATTCCTCCCTAATGGGAGGAAATTGTCCATGATTTTCATTATTATTAGGTGGTATGCCCCTATACAAAGTAATCATTGACTTTGTGTATTTGTTTCTTGATAGGAACCTATACTTTTGTTAAAAAATGGAGTGCTTGAACCAATGGAAAAAAACCATTGGATAAACTTCCCTATTGAGAACAAAACCAATAGGTGCATGCTAAGAGTCAATATGGAGAATTAATTTAGAACCATGAACAAGAGGATCTACACATTATGTTTTGTAGTAAGAATGGTTGAACTCATTCTATTTCATCGCTAAGGGGTGTGGGAAACAAAGTGTTGCGAAGTCTTATTTGATGCAAGATGAGGATATGTAGAATTATGTGGTGCAAGGCAACCTCTTTGCTTAAGAGGGAAGTTTTTGTGACTTGTTTGGAAAACTACCAAGGAAGTAGAAAACTACGAGAGAAACTCTAAATAGAAAAAATGAGGGATCCATTGAAGACATGAAGATTTGAGATGATAATGTGGAGACAAGTTCTTGATTGTTCTCCAACACCATAAGATCATTGTGTGGTGGAGTTTTAATAGTTTGATGCATCTCTACAATGTGCACAATTTGAAAAATTACCAATGAAGTATGTTCTTGGAATACTGTAGATACAAGAATCAACTACAATGGAGGTTTCCTTAGCTCAAAATATTTTCCATGCACATTGGTCTCCACGAGAGGAGAGTCGGATGGGATGGAAGATACTAAAGTATGATGTTGAGCATTTATAGATGCAATACGCATGGACATCATTGTAATAGGAGTGGTATAAATTGTCAAAGGGGTGAGAACCTCATAAGTGTAGACTTGTGGTTGTTGGAGAACCTGTTGCGGGGTGTTAAACATGGACATCATGTCTTTCATCATTTTGCTCTGAAACTTTTGTTGATGTTGTGAAAATTACTTTTGTTGTTGTGTGATGGTTCCATGAAGAGATTGTTATATCATTTTCAATTTACCAAGAGTTAAATAATGTTGGGAGCCTAATATTTGATCGATTCTCATAAAAAAAATGTGGAAAGTATTGATGCAACACCGAGAAATAAACTCTACAAATGTGGCATTGAAAATTGTAAATTTGATGCAAAAATGTGACTTTCATACCAATTGGTAAGAGAACAGCACAAGCAATTGAAAATGAGTAAAGAGAGAGTTGATGGAAATGTACACACACACATAGAGGCATGTGTGTGTGTGTGTTACAAAACTTTGTGAAACTAAGTGTTGTGAAGTCTTGTTTGATGCAGGATGAGGATATGTAGAATTATGTGGTGCAAGGAATCCTCTTTGATTAAGTGGGAATTTTTTGTGACTTGTTTAGAAAACTACCAAGGAAGTAGAAAACTATGAGAGAAACTATAAATATACAAAAAGAGGGATCCATTGAACACATGAAAGTTTCAGAGGATGACGTGGAGACAAATTCTTGATGGTTCTCCAACACCATGAGCTCACTATGTGGTGGAGTTTGATTATTTTAATGCATCTCTGCAATGTGCACAATTTAAAAAATTACCAACGAATTATCTTCCTAGTATATTGTAAGTAAAAGAATCAATTGGAATGGAGGTTTCCTTAGCTCAAAATATTTTCCATGCGCATTGGTCTCCATGAGAGGAGAGTCGGATGGGATGGAAGATAGTGGAGTATGATAATGAGCATTTATAGATGAAAGAGGCATGGACATCATTGTAAGATAAGTGGTATAAAATATCTAAGGGGTGAGAACCCCATAAGTGTAGACTCGTGGTTGTTGGAGAACCTGTTGTGGGGTGTTAAACATGGACATCATGTCTTTCATCATTTTTCTTTGAAATTGTTGTTGATGTTGTGAAAATTATTTTTGTTGTTCTGTGATGGTTTCTATAAAGAGCTTGTTCTATCATTGTAAATTTACCAAGATTTAAATAATGTTGGTATCCTAAGAGTCAACCAAGTCTCATAAAAAAATGTGCAAAGTCTTTATGCAACAATGAGACATAAATTATGAAAATATGGCATTGGAAATTGTAAATTTGATGTCAAAATGTGGCTTTCATACCAATTGATATGACAACAACACAACAATTGAAAATGAGTAAACGTTGTTCATATATTCACCATACAACAATGCTAAATATGTTTGCAAGTTGAGTTTGTACACTTTGATTTAGAACTCAATTCATGTCCAACGTTTCCCAATCACAATTATAACAGGATGAAAATGCTTCTTTCTAGATATTGTCATTATCATAGCCAAGGAAACCAACCAATGGAATTCTAATTTACAATTGACGAACCATTCTATGAAGACAATTAAAAAATTGTATGACTAAGAGTGAGCACTATAGCTACCAACAACCCAAAGAACTGAGCAAGGAAGTTGTGGGTGCAATCAACAATCCGGAGAATTAATCATAACATTGCAATTGCACTAGCTATCACCGATTGAGAGATGAGACTATAGATAATAATAAATCATGGTAGAGGGGTTGCATATTGCATGGTCTATTGGTATTCCCTTGGACTATCACCAAATTTCAAGAAGCCAAACTCACACACATATACTAGTAATTACAATACTCCATTGACTCATACCATTGAATAGAGCAATGGGTATAGTGTTGTAGATGTCATTTTTACACTAGAAAACAATCCAATTAACATGTTGACATTGTAGCATGTCAAAGACACATGCACAAGTAGTTTATTATGCCCAACAAACAGAGCTCAAGGTAGAAATGTGATAGTGGATATGGGATTGTGTTGATATGGGTAAATTAAATAGTGCACAAGAATTAATCTAAACTCAACAAGGAAACCAAATGATAACCAAAATAGAAAACATAACAAACACATAATAAAGTGCTCAGTCACATGACATAACAATGAATATTTACTCTAGAAACCCAAATGGAAAAACTAGGTTCGAGGGGACTTTCATTAAAAGGAATTGATTTTAAAAAGGAGTGATTTATGCATAGAAAACCTTATGCATTGTTAATCACTAGTAGAAACAAATTGGTAGGTGGATTGAACTTAACAAAAATCTTTGCTCATGTGTGGCTAGGCACAATGTCTCCCTTTTCCTACGATATTTGAGTTCACTGCCTCTAAGAGCTCTCCTCTCTAAAATTTCCCTTCTTCATTTCCTCTGAGTCTCTCCTCTCTTCTCTTCCATTGAATTATCTTCTTCATATCAACCTTCATTTTAATGGGATTCCTTGGAAGGACAAACATCACAATGGTTCATTTCAACTTCTAACTAAATTTTTGGACATTTCCTCAACTTTGCCAAAAAAACAATTAAATGCTTATTACAAAAATATTTTTGGTGAGGATCCAATTCGGATCACACCTCCCCATTTGCAAGATTTTGGTCTCCGGAAGTTGGACCATTGAGGACATGGAAGCACATGGCCTCCATTTTCTTCTCCATGTCCACCATTCCATCATTGAATAAGGTTGTTTGTTGCTTGATTTTCTACCCCTTGTTTTGTTGCTAGAAGAGTTATTCTCTCTCTCCTTTTATGTTCTTTGACGAAGTATGCCTTGCCACCCTTGACCAAGCAATATTTGTTTTCTCTTATATAGAATGTAACATCCCTCTCCCATAGGTATGGACTACCAAACATCACTCCACATGCATCTAATGGTGCAACTTAACATTCTACTTCATTAGCATAGTTAACGTTAATGGAAAACTCGATTTTACATCTCCAAGTGATTCTCATAAAAAATTCCCCTCGCAACCAAGCTAGTGAACTTGGTTTCACTGGATCATAAGTTTCTAGACCAAGCTCATCAACTAATGTTTCATAAATCAAATTACATTGAGAACCAATTTCGAACAAAGAATTTACCTTTTGATTCTTCACTTGAACTTTGATTTGGAATAGTGAATGTTTATCTCCACTCTCCTTTGGTTGATGCAATGCGGTGAAAACTATGGCTTTATCCATATCAAAGGTGCTTTCTACCACTTTTTCAAATGTCTCGACAACTAACTTTCATTTCCTCTTGGACTTCAACCACTTTGGATGCAATTCCAAATGAAGTTTCCAACCCTTTTCTACAATATGCTCATCCAAATCACAATGAATATTAGGATCCCTACTTTTTTCGGTTGTGGCTACCACATTATTGTCTTTTCTCTTGTTGGTTTCTTCTTGGCCCTTATGTTGCTACCCCTTCTTGGAGTCCAAATCAATATAAAAATCCTTCTTATTCGCCTCATCTATGATTTTCACTCTAAGAAGCTACAACTACCTTCGGATATGGTCAAAAATTCCTCCAAGGTACTTCACCACCACCCCTCTCTCTTCCAAAGAGATACCCAACTTGATGGCTTACCTCTTGAATTTAGAAGTGTTTTCTTGCACCCCTTGTCCTCGTTCTTGTTGAAGGTACTGTCATTTCATGAGTTTCTCCTCTTCGTAGCATATGGGATAAATTCATGACTTTAGTAAGGCCTTGAAGTCCCCATTTCATGATCATGGGATTATTTCATATCCTCAATGCATCCAAATAGCTCTCCCATCATAACAGAGTATGTCTAGTCATCTTCAAATGAGAAAAATAAATATGTTGTGTTTCTTGGATTTGATAAAGGCCAAAATAAACTTCCATTTGTTTCAATCTGTTATTCAAGACTTCAACATTAACTTGTCCATCAAACATGGGCATTTCAATATTCTCTTAAAATTTGAAAGGAATATTGGAATATGAAGAAAAAGAACTATTTGTACCTAATTCATTGAGATTCTCTCACATGGAATATTCTTGGTTTGCCTTGTCTTCTTCAAGCTCAGTATCTATTGAGTTTGTTTCGTTATCCTCCTTCGCCAACAATTGTGTTACCATTCTTTCAATGTGGCAATGCTTTGCTCCAACTGAGAAAACCTAGCTTATGGATCATCCCCATCATGTTCTTCATGAGGTATTCCTGCCATTCTGGGTTTTCTACTCCACAATAGTCCTAGAAACAATGCTTCTCCATTGTTTTGGTACATGTTGCAGGTGGTTACCATGTGGGATTTCTCAAGTCTTCATATTTTTCTATGATACCTTATGGCCCATAAACGGTAGGCCTATGGCCTATCCATTTCATCAACATGGATACTCTATGAAAACATATTTTTCTCTATATGATTGAATGAGAAAATATAGATGGCCCTAATAAAATGATCAAAGCAAACAATGTGCAGATATTCACCATACAACACTCCTAAATATGTTTGCAAGTTGAGTTTATATATTATTATTTAGAACTCAATTCATATCTAGCACTTCCCAATCACAATTATAATAGGATGTGAGTGCTTCTTTCTGGATATTGTTATTATCGTAGAGAAGGCAACCAACCAATAGCATTATGATTTATAATTGACAACCCAATCTATGAATACAAATATCAAATTGTATGAATTAGAATATATCATTGTTCTAAGAAAGAATTAAATGAAGGGTTGGTTGTAGGTGCATTTTATATTCCTTACACAGTGAATCAACTAAAGAGAAGTGTTGTCATCGATTGGGAATGAGCATTGTGTTTTCCAATCAGTGGTTCCCAATGCTTCAACAACCCAAAGAATCAAGCAAGGAAGTTGTGGGTGCCATCAACGATCCAAAGAATTAATCATAAAATTGTAATTACACCAGTTATAATTGATTAAGATATGATATAATAGCTATTAATCAAGCATAGTAGAGGGGTTGTAGATCACATGGCGTATTGGTATTTCTCTTGGAATGCCACCAAATTCCAAGAGGGCAAATTCACACACATATACTAGTAATTACAATACTCCATTAACTCATACCATTGAATAGAGAAAGAGGTATAGTGTTGTAGATGTTATTTTTACACTAGAAAACAAGACAATTAATGTGTTGATCCTATAGCATGTAAAAGACACATTCTCAAGCAGTGTCTTATGCCCAATGAACAAATCTCAAGGTAGAAATGTGATAGTGTATATGGTATCGTGTCGATATGGGTAAATTAAATAGTGCACATCCATTAATCAAAACCAAACAATGAGACCATATGATAACTAGAACAACAAACATAACAACCATAGAATAAAGTGCTCAGTCACATACCATAACAACAGAAATTTACTCCGGAAAACCAAATGGAAAAAAAAAAAAGGTGAGCTATGCATAGAAATTTGTATGCATTAATAATCACTAAAATAAACAAATTTACAGGTGGATTGAACTCAACAACAATATTTTCCCATGCCTGGCAAGGCACAATGTCTCCCTTGTCCTATGATCTTTGAGTTGTCTGCCTCTTAAAGCTCTCCTCTCTAGAACTTCCCTTCTTCATTTCCTCTTAGTCTCTCCTCCCTTCTCTTCCATTGAATGTCTTTCTTCATCTCAACCTTCATTTTTAATGGGTTTCCTTGGAATGCCAACCATCACAATGGTTCATTCCAACTTCCAAGTAAATTTTTGGACATTTACTCAATTTTACCAAAAAACAATTAAATGTGTATTACAAAGTTTACAAAGAGATTTTGGTGAGGATCCAATTCGGATCAAAAATTTTGGAGAGTTATCAATGTTGACCAAGCCTATAATAAAATGCATTAAAATGGTTGAGTGATTAGTTATCCTAAGTCACCCAAAAGGTAATAAGGATAATTTAGTGCAAATGTGTATTAAAGTACAAAATAGATCAAGTATATGGTGCATGTTCATTCTCATATACTAGATTAAGTTTCATCATCAAACTCACGAAAATTTCAAACATTTGTTATTTTTCACCAATTGGTCCATTTTGTGTCTGGAACCTACAGGTCACTATTTCTTGTTGTAAAGTTGACCTATTCTAGAATTCCCCATTTTTATATGGCTCCTTGCAAATCCTCCAAAGAATTTAGAGGATCTAAGGAGTCCAACATTGCTTAAATCCTTGCATATCATATGAAACCGAAATAATGAATATATATTGGTGGAAGCCATTTCTAATAAACAACAACAAGAGTTTCATGCCAAAATGATGCAAGATAAAAGAATATGCTTTAGCAACCCATCACCACAATAACATGCCCTACTACAAACCCTTCAGTAGAGTCTGGTGCAACACCACACACAACCACAACCCAATATCTCCATGGAATCTCAATTGTCCAATAACGTTTCAATTTGGACACAACATTTTGTCTCCAAGTTTGACAAAGCTCTAAATGGCGACAATAGCTACACCTTCACACTCTAGAGGCCCACTTCAAAACTTAGTTTACTTTAAGTGATGCTCAAAATATCCTTGTTGTTGAAGTTCACATGGAATATTGGTTCCTCACATGGTTGCAAACACACACACAACACTTCACATTCACCAACTAACATATGATCAACATTTGAGATGATTTCATGATTGTCATTTACAAGTGGTTACATCCATCATGGTGCAAGTATGCAATGTTGGCATAATGGATACAAGTAAGGTAGATCCCTAGACATGAAACCTAATAGTTCAGTATGCACTTGAACATACCCTTGATCAAACTTGAGGTAAGGGGTTTTGAAAATACTATAAGCATCAAGCACATTTCTTGTTTGCTTTCTTACATCCAAGCAAAACTAGAACTATTCCCAATTTCTTCAATGGATCATGTCTTTCAACTAGCTTCCAAAATGAAAGCTAAGTCTTGCTAACCCACCAAGCAATTTCCACGACCCTCGCAAACAAAGCACTTTTATTCTCCTACTCTCTCAATTTCAAAATGAGAGCTTTATATGGTGCAAACTTCCCATAACCAGCCACCAATGTGATGCAGAAGTTGGGATACCCTATAAATAATTGGTGTTCTTGTTTTAAATCTATGAATGTGTGTGGTTATTAACAATGCAAGGGACTAAATGGGTGGCAAGTGTAAGGGGGTCATTTTGAACCCTGAGGGAAATCTAGAAAAATCATTTTCCTAGGGTCTTGGAAGGGCATCAAATAATAAAGTAGAGACTTATGCTCTCCATCAAGGTATCCTCCTAGCAAAGAAATCAAGTTTGAATTATCTTATCATCATTGGGTATTCAAGCACAATTATCAACCTAATGGTCTCAAATTCAATACCCTCTAATAGAAAATTAGATTCTATTATTTCTCGAGTTCTGTTGAGTAAAAGAAATGGAAGTTCTCCTCGCAACATTTTTTCAAATCTTGTTTGGCTAACACAAGATAGGCAGGATTACACCCTAATTTATAGCCTTGTTGCAAGTTCAATTTACCTTCAAGTTATTAACTTAAATACCAACTGTTGTTTTTTATCATTTATCAAATACAAATTGAAAATACAGAAGTTTGATTTTTTATATAATAATTTAAACAAGAAGCAAAATCACATAATCTTATAGAAATAAGAGAGACCAAGAGAATTGCAAAACCATCAATGATTTGATTCATTCATTCGGTAACAGCCAACACACTTCACATGCTTTCAAAGTATGGACCAGATGAAATTTTAGTAGCCTAATGTAACACACACATAGGCCACTAGTGCCTTCAAATCAAACCAAGAATGACAAGGAAACAACCACAGCTTGCACTCTGTTATGACTATGCACAAGAATCATATTTAGCACTAAGAAATTAATTCAGAAACCAAAAGAAGTATGCAGACCATCAAACAGAAAATCAACATGAAAGCATATCAGAATTCAATGTTCCTTGGTTCTAGCTTTTCATCACCTTCAACAGAACCTGCTATCACAAGAAGTGTATTAGCTTAAAAATCAGAGATGAATGAAGTAGTAATTAAATATCACTTGGAACTAAGAGTAGAACTTATTAGAGAAATCTCCTTTGTCACTTTGTTCAACTTACTCCTTTAAATATCTCCAGGGTAGTTGAATCATTCAACCACTTTTAGTTAACTGACTAACTAGCATCTTGTTAGTTAATAGGACAGTTTTTAAGTAATTCAATTAAATAATAATAATAATATGATAAGTGTACTAAATAATACTAATAAGTGGGGACCCCTTATTTCATTATAACTAATGAACAATTTCCTCCTTGTAACTTCCACCTTAAATGCAAGACACATCATCTTGCCACATCATACAATCCTGTCATTTTCATGCATAAGATGGAATGACCATAAGAATCCCCTTGTTGCTCCATGTGACAATAATTTAAATTTATCAAATTTAACCATTATATAAATCTGTGCAAAACATGTAGCATAGAAAACATAAGGTTGCCCAAAATATAAAACTGTCAAAAGTATGAACTGTCCCAAATAACATTTTGTCAAAACATAAGTTGTCAAAAACAATATGTTGTCCAAAATGAAGTGCAAATAAGTTCATATACCTATGCCACTATATCATGAGAAACCATATTTACTATGAGAGGTTGCTCCTCTCTTGTTGTGACTGCTTTCACCTCCTTCACTCTTTCTAATTGATGAATCTGCCTTAGCAAATTTCTTATCATTTTCTTGCATGTGGGAAGTGACTGAATGTGAAGACTCTTGTGATGACTTTGATCTAGTTATTGTTGTTTCTTTTCCTCAGGTATGTCCTCAAGTTCAGCGATTTTAGCCTTATGGTAAGCATGTGAAGCTTGGGATACAGGTTGTGGGTTTGGATGCAAAGGAGGTGGTGGTGGAAGTGAACCAGTCGTCTAGGAATGGAAAGGAGGTTGTGTGGGATGATAAATTTGTCCAACCTTGTGACTGTCTAGAAGGAGGGTGTAATTTTTTTCCAACCATCTTGATTTGGCACAACTAAAGGTGCAGAATTATGATTTGGGACTAGAATACCAATACTTGGGAGAGGGTTTCCAGGGACAGGTGGAGGTCTATATGCTTGTTGGCCAACCAAGTTGAGGAAACCTGTCTACAACAACTGATTAAACTCCTTTGAAGATGCATCGAAATGAATAGAGAACCTAATCCTTTTATTACCCCTTTTCCAAGGGCCCAATCCTCTGCCTCTATTCTTTCCTCTCATGATGTGACTACCCCTACTAAAGAAAATCATGTTGACATATTCACATGGATTAGTTACCAAAGTATGACCTATAATCATCTAAGAAAATTTTGCATAACAATAATTTAGGCATGGATATATAAATATCAATACATGTGAAAGCAATCATCATGCAATTCACATTCTCAAAACTGGCAATTACTTAGAACACGGGTTAAAAGGGCTTTTGGGATTTTATGATGGGAATTGTAATGAGTGTAAAGTGGTAAGTATGATAGGAAATGTAAAATGGAGTGTTCAATACCATGACCAGTTTTATTTTTCCACTTATAGATAAGCGCATTTAACTCCATCGTATCTCAATCACATTAATTTAGCTATACAACAGAGCAAATTTCTGAGACATTGAACACTCTTCTTTATTTCCAATTCCATTCTACAATCATAATTAAATAATAGGAATGAAAACAGGTATTTGTGAAGGTGAATTAGGAATGTAATGAGCAAAAAGTGGTAAGTATGACAGGAAGTGTAAGAATGGACATGCCTTTAATTACATTTTTCACAACCAGAACATCATTTTCATTTTCAAATATCCACTTTTCATAAATTGAAATAGCATGCATAATTGTGCTAAACTATTCATTCAAGCCTGCATCTCATTTCTTTTATCTTAAACCAAATTATTCATACTAAACCAAAATTTTCCAAAATGCCTTATCAAGAATTGTGTTGTTATCTCTGTATAGAATCCCAGATGTTATACCAAGATTTTCCTTATAACCGCAATCATCAAATTCAAATTATTCAAATTGTAACCATTTTGTTGCATAAATATGTGTGTCAAATAAGCATTGTGGGAATCGAATAGAGCTATTACTGTATCCAAGCTAAAATCAAAAATTATAAGTCTTTGTTACCATAAGAATTCAATAATCTTGATACTAAATATCAACCATATGCCCATATAGCCGCAGTGTTATATTAAATTGATTTCCATCCATAGTTCAACCAAACAAACTTTCATTCAAAACAATGGGAATTGAGCAAGGCCACCTTTGTTTTAAATATCCAAACAACATACAATCAAACCAAAAGGTCGAGTAGCGTAAACCATGTATTTTAACAAACAACTTATGGATGACCGATCGAAATAGGGTTCGACGCAATTTCCTTAAATATGCATGCATCGAACAGTCAAAAAAATACCTTGTCAAAAAACCTTGCTCATATATTGGGCTCAAGCTATTTGAAAAACACCCATTTTATTGCAACAAGATTATCACTTATCTACATGCATTCAACCCATATAATATGACGATGGGATTTTATTTCTCTCAGCGATTGACACCTTTTCAAACAACCAGTCATCTTATATTTACAAGAGTTAACAATGTCAAACCCGATGACAAGGACTTATGTACAATATTTCAAGTTGTTCAGTAACTCATACTATATGTTGGGTATGGCAATGGTAACCATTTTCATTCAGCCATTTTCAAAACATATCTAAAACCTCGTGCAGAGAGAAGGATGGAGTAATCCAAGTGTCTACCAGTAAAGAAGATGCAACAAGTTGGAAACACGTTGACAATTTTGGGCGCGACTAGGTTTTCAACCCTATAATCGTAAATCTCACAAATCCTTGAACCCAAAACAATCCCCGAATCAGGGCAATAGCAGACCCAACAAACTAACAATCAAAATAGAGCAACATGATTGTTATCATTTCCTTGTCACCAACTCCAATAAAGACTTTGGACTCAACCAAAAAATGCATGCAAACTTCTTCAGTGATCAAGGAGTTTCTTTATTCCAAACTGCTCAATATGCATTTGAACAATATGAAAGAAAACAATAACATGCACAACATATTATCCATAGAGCTATGGATAAACTATTAGCAAAGACAATGTTTAGATGAGAAAAATTTGAAACCTAGTACATGGTGGTGTGTCGAATATGTACAGCTCTGAACAACTGCAGCGGTTATAGCCTAGGGCTCTAGGGTTTCCTTCAACCATTTGGACAAATGAACCTAACACCAAAAGCGAGTGGTAAACCAAATGAAAATCATGCAATTGTTGTTGGTCACGTCGAGCTGGGGTGACGATGCAGCATTAATTTCCACTAAACCCCAAAAGATCCACATCAAAACCCTAGAAAATCATCAATTACCAAATGGATGCCACTTAATCATCATCACAATTCATAATTGAAAACAACTATTATATGACATGTACCACTACTAAATATTTAATGTGCATCACATCAATTCATAAACTTTGCAACAAGTGGGTTGTGGGATGATTTGGATTATTTTCGGCACGAAATGAGAGCGGAGATATAATAAAACAATGTACAAAGATATCTCAGATATCCAATAATATAACAGAATGTATCAGAGATGCAACCATAAAAACAGAGATACAGTAATACACAATTTTCTATTAATGAGCGAAAATGTACAAAGATTGTAAAAATACAGAGTGAAAGACTCGCTAGAATGGTGGCAGCTTATCTCTAAGAAGAGATGTGTCCTCTACTCGCATTCACAAGAATATGATTTTACAATGAGGCTCCAAAGGCCTTTTTTATCATAAATAAAATCCAAAACCCTAACCTCGGAAGATGAAAAGCCAACAGTTTTGTGGACCCCGTTTTGGGTATTTTGGTGTATCAACTTCCCGGGGGCGTAACTTTGGCATATGATCTTTTTTGGGGGCATACGATAGCTTGTTGGAAAGGTATCACTGAGGAAATTCATTTAGGGGGGATCAATCAGAGACTTTTTGATGTAGGATTATCGTAATCATGCGCAAGTGGAGGATAGTTGGATATGCACCAGTGCGCATTTTGAAGAAGTTTTGAATTTAAAAAGATGAGACATTAATGTAATATCTGGGAGGAATGTATTTGCATTTATGGTTTGGAGATTGTAATGCAGATCTTGAGCATTTTCTCTCATCTGTCGGTTGTAACCATTTAATGTAATGAATGTAAAGTAGATGTAGGCTTTAATTTCAATTAGATAGCTTGAGGTTGTAGGAGGGAAAACTCGAGAAAGCTCCCTCGTATGTATTGTATTGTATCATTATTCTCAGAGTAGGTATGAGTTAGAAGCTGTAGAGCAAGAGATAATAAGAGAACAGAGAAGAAGAAGATATATTACAGAAGTTGTATAAGAAGATAGTTGTTTCTATAGAGACCATGCACAGAAGCAATTGAATTAATATATGAAGGCTTTGATTCAATTTCATGGTGTTGTGATTATTACTGTTTGCATCTATTGAATGGTATGTTTACAATTTGCTTATAGGATCTGTTTGCATTTGTTTCAATGCTTATGTGTATGATTTCATTTTGAATGTATGAATTCTGTGAGAGGGAGAGTATGAGTTTCAATTGTTTCTCATCCTGAGAATTCCTGCAAGGAGTGCAGTGAAGGTCTACAAAGAGTGCATTGACAAGATTCTGAGTTTTACCTTAGAAAATCTCAATAGAGATATCGTTGTTCTCATACCAGCAGAAGTGCAAGTATAGCATAGAGTCATGCAAGGTCTGTGCAGGTCTGTTGAAGTCTTAGACCTTTCCAACCAAGTGAGTGGTTGAAGAATTTTTGTCGCAAGGAGTGTGCAGAAGAGGAAGACATCATATAATCATATATTATGTAACATCCCGATCTGGCGCACTGAGAAAACTTATTATTTGAGGACACTTGCTCGCAAGTGATCTGGACTTTTCTGATCTTAAAACATTTGTACTTGATTATGATGTGTTATGATAGATGACATGATGTTTTACTATTTGATGTAGACAGGTGCTATTGACTCAGTTGTATTGAGTGTGCAGGGTTTTGGACCTTGAGGATGCAGA